>VZTV01041519.1:274-15207 GCA_013400875.1 Anhinga rufa | reverse complement strand
TCATTCTGTGTCCTGTATGCAGCCCTTGTGAGTCACAGGTTCAGTCACATAATCTTTCATTACCTCCTCATGTTTACATCATTTAGGTCACTAAAATGAGTATTGCTTTGTTTGAGCACATCTTTATCAGAGTGAATTATATTTACATCAAATAGATGAGAAGTGTAAGTCAGAAAACAGGATTGGATTTATTAGAAGGGTAAGTGATCCCTCTGTAATGTTGAGGTCAGGAAATGTTTTCACATCATGAAATATTGCATGTTTTGGATCTCCCCTAGGAGACAGATATAGGCAGGTGCAGTAGGCATAATTGTTCACATACACANNNNCCTTTGTGTGCTATTGTGATCTTCCTTTAGGAAATGTTCAGGATGCTAAGTTACTTTAAGGTAACTGAAAGGGGCAGAAGATGTTGTTGGAACCTCAACATCTTCTAAGTAAACTAGTCAGAATAAAGGAATCTACTATAAAATGCTTTTGTGAAGTCTGTGAATAATCTTTTATAGCTGTTACCTTATGTATACTCAAAGTTAAATATTACATATATCAGCTCAAGCGATGAAATAAGCTATGTATTCTTCCTTGAACAACTAAAGAATAGTTGTTCACATTCTCATGTGTTTGCTCACATTTTCAAAAAAAATTGTGATTAGGAAGAAAGATTAAATATATCAGCTCCCTCAAACCTGAGATTTAAATTGTTTTAAAACTGCTATAGCAGACTAGTTTTAACTATAATGATTTCTACCTCTTTGTTTTACCTTTTACATTACTTTTTTTGTACATTTAAACCAAACAGTAGAAATTAGAAAACTTTAATAGCATCTCATACTTGGCTGCCGAAGTAACTTTGGTAATTGAAAATTTCATCTCAGTGGCATTGCTCTTGCCATTTTTAATAAAACTTGACAGACTCACAGTTTCTGTCTTTGTTTCATTTTTTTTTTCCTCTGGGTTTTCTGAAGACTTTTCCCCCCTTTCAAAGACACTATAATTTAACAAGCCTGTTGGATAAATCTGGCAAATCAATTAGTTGTGGCCCACGTAATGAGAGGCACATCCAGTTGGTATTGCCTGGGCCAGCCAAGAGAAGCAAATAATTCAAAGCAGAAAAAAAAAATCCAGGAACAAATAGTGTCCAATGGTGCATCGTGTTAAAGATAGTTCCACTTTCTGAGTTAACAGGTAAAAGGGGACTGGATTAAGAAAACTGGACATAAAAGACACTTAGTCACCACATGCGGTCTTTTGAATAACCAACAGTCCTGTCATATAATCTCTTTAAGAAACAAATAGATTTATTACATATCAAGTGATTATATGATCCAGTGTTGTTTTATTTTGCCATATCAGAAAATACATTTTATGATCCACATACAACATAATCACTTGTAGTTGCAAATTCTGGACTTGTTGGATAACATGATGGACTTCTCTTGACACTAAGTATTTCTTATGATCTTAAGAAAACCTCTTACCTGTCTTGTTTCTTATTTTCCTCTGTCTCTACACTTCAGCATTGTAACTGCCTTTCTCATACAGAGATACTTACCCAAGACTGCTGCTTTATAAATTCATGACACCATCCCATCTAGCAAAGGAAAAGAGTGAGGGTGATTTTGAACTACTTCTCTCATACTGAGATATTTATTTCCAGAGAAGAACCAAAAGAGCATCTTAAAGGAAACAGCTGGATCTTTTTTCAGATAACCAATTGGTCACAACCATGTGAAAAGTGCCTGTAACAGTTTTGTATCATTTTGTTCTTAAATTTAACTGCACCAAGGGTCTGTAGATAGATCTGATAGGGTTACAGCTGAGCCAGAGTGATTATATTGTTTTATAGGACTGTTACAGTGTTACATTGCTTTAAAGGAAACACTTTTCTGTATTCAGAGATAACTGTAAACCCCCCCCAAAAAAAGGACTTTTTTCAGTACTTTCAATACTGAGTTAGAACTGTTAATTACAAGCCGTATCTTTGCATGAAGTGCACCAAGTACCTAACTTTTCTTCTTTCCCGTGATTCTTAGCCTTCTCTCACAATACAAACATGGAATGTTATAGCTCATCATTTCTGGGATGAGAAATGAAAAATGAGGAATTGGCAAGATAAGACATGGCATAAGTGATCTTTTGATGTGTGTTGAGGAAATACTAAAAATACCGTTCTCTATCCTAGGTTCACAGACAATATACTGCCTACAACACTTTCCAGCTTTGCTTGTGGGCATAGGAAATTAAAAACATAAAAATAAAACTTAGATTTTCAGAGGAAGCAAAGGATGATGGTGCCTACCGTTCATTCTGTGTCAGTACTGTTGCCTGTGGTCCAATATGATTGGACCACTGTTTTGAGATATAGCTCGAAGTGATAGTGTTTCATCTAGCATATTCTAGGTTACAGCTCTATCTCTGACCTGTTTGAGGAAAGGTTAAATGTGGGACAGAGGAATAGTTTTTCCTTCTGTACTGTCAGGGTTTGTTTTTTTTTTCCAACACTTATGCTACAAAATTACTGTTTCACATTGAACTGAGATAATATTTATAGCAATTCAGTGCTTCAGTAGCTCATATAATATTATTAAAAATGCAGTATTTGTTATGATAGGTACAGCTTTGTATGCCCATGAGAAGAAGCTCTGCAGGTACTAAAAATACTTTTCAGAGATCACTTAAAATTTTCAAGACAAGTAAATGGAAGACTAAATTTCCCAATGAAAGAGCACCTTTACTTGAAATCTGGACAGTTTTGACCCAGAAGTGCTGCTGCAGCATCTCGTGGGAGTAATGGTACAGCCTGGTGTCTCTAATTCTCTTTTCTGATCTAGAGATCTGAGCTGACCACATTTCCCATCTTGAACCATATTCTCCATTCTTGCTGAACCTGTAGTGAGCTGAAAGGAATATGAGGAAGAAACAAACTACAGTTGCTGTTAACATTGACACGATATTTCAGAATCCCTTTTTTTCCACTCCAAATTACCGGCGCAAAGCTGATGGTTGGGGGAGAGAGGGGTGTCACTTTATTTCTGTAAGATGTAAGCCTAAGATGTCACTAAATAACCGGTATTTTTCACTCTCCAAGAGTGAACGGAGCACCCCTAGAAAAATAATTTTTGCAGAGCAGTTTGAACAATGAGTTTAAGCAATTCTGTAGTTTGATCCCAGTTTTAAGGTTTCCCACCTTCAACGTCTTTTTTTATCCAAACTGCTAGATAAAGTTGAAGTAGTAAACAATCTATTTATTTCAGTTCTGTTGACAGCATTCCTATCCATATGGGACAGCTTACAGAGGTAGGACTGGGTACAGAGATTCATTATTTGCTGGAACAGAGACCAGCCATTAGGAAGTCATTTTTAACACTGGCTGAGAACTCATGAACTGCATTTTAAAACGTCCTTTTTCAAATGCAGTAGCTGACACCATTCCCAATGCTGACATTAGAAAAAAAACAAGATTGTTAAAAATGTATGCACAACGTGGCATCCATATAGACGCACATACTTTCAGTACACTAACATAGCATAAATATGTTAAAACTCTTTGTTAAGTGGGGTGAGGGGTCTGATGCAGGAATAAGACATAGTAAAGGTTTTAGGAGCATTTTCTGCTATGTAGTGCTGCTTTACATGAAGCAGAAGCAGTTCTTGTGCACTGCTCCCATCAGATGAGATCTGAGGTGCATTAAGTAGGTGTGAGGTGTGCATTGTACATTCTTATGCCAGCTGCATAATCTTGGTTTATCATCTAGAAAAGAATATTTTGTGGTCTGAATGGACATAGAAGAGACAGGTACTGTAGCAAATTCGAAGTCTTCATAGTTTTTTTTTCCAACAAATGATTTATCTGATGAAAAGTATCAAGCAGCAAGAGTGACCCAAACTCCCCCAAAGTTTCAGTAGTTTGGCTTTTTGTTGTTTTGGTTGGTTGTTTTTTCTTTTCTCTTTTCCCTGTTCTAGATTCACAAACTCACTGAAAATGGTGATGCTACTGTCTGCTTTTTTTTCAGTTGCCCATGGTCAGAGCACATAGCTGCAATGTGGGAGAGAGGGGTTCATGGTCTAAACTGCTAGTGCACAGATGGCACTGCCTAAGTCACAAGAGCTGTCTGCAGCACGGCAAAACATAGAGAGATATTTGAAAAGTAGTAGATTTCATTAGTCACAGCTGGTAGTGAAGGGGCTCTGAGGAAAATCAACATAGGGTTCAATGTGAGAGAGAGGAGATTCTGGGCAAATAAAAATGGTTCCTTTAAATTGGAAAAGATTCTTATTTCTTGTCACCTTTTTTTCTGATGTTTTGGATTTTGGTAAAGATCTGCCTGAACTAAAATATTCTGTGTTGAAGTGAAATAGTTATTTGATCACAGAATCACAGAATGGCAGGGGTTGGAAGGGACCTCTGGAGATCATCTTGTCCAACCCCCCTGCGTGAGCAGGCACACCTAGAGCAGGGGGCACAGGACCGCGTCCAGGCGGGGTTTGAATGTCTCCAGGGAAGGAGACTCCACAGCCTCTCTGGGCAGCCTGTGCCACTGCTCTGGCACCCGCACAGGAAAGGAGTTTTTCCTCATATTGAAGTGGAACTTCCTGTGTTCCAACTTGTGCCCATTGCCCCTTGTCCTGTCATCGGGCACCATTGAGAAGAGTCCAGTCCCATCTTCCTGACACACACCCTTCAGATATTTATAAGTATTGATGAGATCCCCCCTCAGTCTTCTCTTCTCCAGGCTGAACAAACCCAGGCCTCTCAGCCTTTCCTCATAAGGGAGATGCTCCAGTTCCCTGATCATCTTGGTAGCTCTCCACTGGACTTGCTCCAGTAGTTCCCTGCCCTTCTTGAACTGGGGGGCCCAGAACTGGACACAGCACTCCAAATGCGGCCTCACCAGGGCAGAGTAGAGGGGCAGGATGACCTCCTCGACCTGCTGGCCACACTCCTTTTAATGCACCCCAGGACACCATTGGCCTTCTTGGCCACAAGGGCACAGTGCTGGCTCAGGGTCAGCTTGCTGTCCACCAGCACTCCCAGGTCCTTCTCAGCAGAGCTGTTTTGAAGCAGGTCAGACCTCATTATGTACCAGTCCATCAGATTGTTCTTCCCCGGGTGCAGGACCTTGCACTTGCTTTTGTTTGATCCAGAACTACTGTTTCGTTTTTCACTTTGAGAAGATAGAAGCAAACAATTGAATTTATCTAAAAGAAATCTAAGAAAATTCTTCAAAGTAAACCCAAATACTAATAATGGTCTTTTTTTTTAAAGGTACTTGAAACCTTAGGGTTTTCGAACAGTGAACAGCATTTTCATGTCTACTGTACCCTGTGAGGGACCACTGTTCAGGCATGCAGTCCTGCATGTGGTGGTTGCAACAACATCTTGGTCTGTAGCTTTAATCAGTAACTTCCTCAGAAAAGTAACATTTTGTTATCCATTTGTATTAATGTAGCACTTCAGAAGGTCTGCTATGGAGCCCAGACTCCCTTTCCCTCTTGTATAAGGCTGAATAGAAGCGGAGTTTCTTTCTTTCTCCAAAGTGCTTACAATATAATTTTTAACCTATTATATCAGTTTTCATTCCAAAAGTTATTTTCTCCAGCCATTCCCATTTGAAGATAAGTCTATTCAAATTCTAAGATTAATTTTACTTCTCAAAATTAAAAAAGATAATTTTTTCCAAGAGTTTTTAAAAATCATTTTCTTTAGGTGAAAATTGCCAATGTAGAGCTCCTTTAGATAGCTGACTCTTCATTTTTAGGAATTGTTAATAAAACTTATCAGAGTTTCCATGTTTTAGTTATTTATATAGGTTTTTAATGTATGTTGCTGTTAATCAGCTGTTATTAATGGAAAACAACTGGTATCTTTAAATCTACCCTAAATTTTTTCTGAAGAGTTTCGCAATACATTTGGACACAAGCATAGCTGTAAATTTGTATGTGATTTTTCTGGCAGGGAGGTGCTATCTACAGAACTGAGACACAAGAGCTCTGTTTAGGATTGGAAGGTATTTGTAGTTCCTTGTTTCCAAATTAGATATTGTTTGCAGCAGTAATCAAACCAGTGTCTTGTTGTGGTCTGCACAATAGACATACATAAATAGAAAGCAGATTGTCTGGGAAAACAGTTAAATTGCTCTTTTTCCTGTAAATCTCGCCCAAACCAGCCAGTGTTTGGCATGGTGCCAAGAGGCACAGAACTGCTAAAGTTGCCATCATTTTAAAATCTAGTTTTGCCCATTTGTAATCACTGAAGATGCTCTGGGACAGTTAGCTGGTGTTGAAGTTGAGCACTCTGATTCCTGTATCTGCAGTCCCTATAGTGTTTTGACATGATGATGTATTTCTTATTGCTATTAAAAAGAAATTCTGGGTTCCCACACAAGAGATGGCTGAAATAATCCTACTATAGATGTTCTGGATATTTGCTGGGCTATATTTTGGCACCAGTTAATATTGATGAAGAAGCTAAAACCGCTATTTAAATAAGACAACATATATAAATACAAAGCGTTGTTGCTTTCTTACTTCTGAGAATTTTTACCCATTCATACGAAATATTCTGTGCTTTTACACCATGCAAATGCCATATAAAAACCTTCAAGTGGAGCTGGCCTCCTCCAAAGGGCAGATACATACCCAGATTTCTGAAGAAAAGAGTTGTTGCTGCAGTGGACTGCTTGCTTTAGTGTGCTTTGAAAAGGATTTATTGGATGTCAAGCACCCTAGACATTTAGCAGCCATTTAGTGGGCTGGCAACAATGGATTATGCTGTGGCATACCTGCACTATATGTCAGAAGAAGATGCTCTTCTATATTACTCAGTCAGTAAGATCTGTCTCTGAGGGAGCTGAAGATGAGGGCATTATCTTTCAACTCTCGTGCATGGGAGAGAGAGGAGAAGATTGCAGGAGATCACATCTTTCATTTGTGTTATAGATTAAGTGCCACCACTCAAATGCCTTGCAGGCTCCTTTCTCAAGCTTGGTTCAACAACCACTTCCTTCTTTGCTCACTCTTATATATTTTTTCAGCACTAAATAAATAGATAAGGATGCTAATTGCATTTAGTACCTCATTTGTAAAAGGGGAGCAAGCCAAAAGGGAAGGCAGAAAGATTTTCCACGTCACTTCTGGATGGATGCTATGGGTAATGAATTAAAAGCACAGAAAGTAGACACTGTATGAGAAGACAGAAAGAAAACTGTTGCAGTTGGTGAAACATGGTTTTGCCTTTCAAATGAACAGTTACAACTAGACCTCTTCTGCCTCCTTATGAAGGCAAAATAGTCTTTCATACTTTGACAGCTCCTGGGAAAAGTCTCTTTCCCTTCCAGTTAACATGAATTGCATCAAATATTCAGATCATTATGTTATGTTTTTAAAAAAGGGATGCTGCAATAACACTGTCCTAACTGTGTGGGTCATTTGTCATACATAGCTAGGAGTCAGAAGCTATATTTTCCCTAGGTTCTAGGTGGGAAGAACTGAAAAATGCCTATACTTATAAGGTAAAATCTATAGCAAACCTAATGCTGGATGGAGATGTCAATAACATTTAATTAGACATCTAACCAGCTTGGAGGAAATGTTTATTCTACCACAATTTGAAGGATAGTAAGGAGTATGTGTAGTAGGATGTTTACTTGTAAACAAGCATGTTGACAAGGGCAAGCTAATGCCAGGTGTTCATCTACCAGAAGCGTGGAAAGAGAGAAGCCAGTTAACATTTCCTCATTAATCGTGAAATAATAACCCCCTCTCAAGCTCCCCTTGCTCTACAGTTGAGCTCAACAGAGTGGGTATGGCTGGTGTACAATCTGTATCTACACAAGAGAGCATTTATGGAGTGTTTCTGACCCCATGGGAGTGGTTCACATAGCAGTGTGGCTGAGCACACCTTGGCCTTTCCCAGCTCCCCTGGTGCTGTGAGACCCTCCAGATGAATGCTGGCCATTCACGCTTGTAAAAAGGGTCTGCCCTCTTTCCTCATGAGGGCTATGTCATGTTTTTTGCCTCAAAACTGGGATGTTAATGCAACTTTAATAGCATTGTGTACTGCCTGCCTTCTTGAATAGCAGGCCTGACTTTGATCATGCTGTACCAAGACTGAAGAGAATTCAAGAAATTCATTACAATTACAAATATGGCTAAGGTGTAGGGAAGGGATGGATGGGGACAATAGGCAGTTCAGAGGGAGAACAGCAGCAGGCATAATTCTTGGTTACTATCGGCCTCATTTCATGGACTCTTGTGCTTGGAGCACAAAACCCGGTTATCATGAGACTGGATGGAAGGGTCAGATGTCCAAGTCTCCTGCCACACTTGGTAGTGAAATAGATGTACCACATGGCTGTTTTCTTTCCTATAGTATGTTTCTACAAACCTTCAAACTAGGGAATAAACCCTGTGCTGTAAATAAGTCAAAATTAATAATAAATACTATCAGAGGGAGAGGGAATTAAGGGAGAGAGAACAGATGAATTTTCAACTTAGTCTGAAAAACCTTTTAATCTCACAGTAAAACATTTTGCTAATATACCTTTTTTTTTTTTGACTTTGCTACAAGTAAGGGGGAATGACCTGGGCATTTACCTGCAAGGTTGAGTCCACCCTGGAAAACACTTTATAGTGGCATAGGATTCATATTTTACTGCCAGTTGCTAGTATTTTCACATCAGCTTCCAGAACAAAGAAGGAGCTGAGTGTCTGAGGATTTTGACAGTATTAAGAACAGCATTAAAAAGTTGCATCATTAAGCATTATTATTCTAACACAGGTTTTAAATCCAGGTTTGTCTTATGGGCTTACCTAGCTGGGAATATTTGTGAAGGACGCTAAGATTTTAATTTATACTAGCTACTGTATCTTAACACCCACTGTGGAAATCCTGAGCACATAAAATATGTAAATTAAGTTCGCTTAATACGTGCTGATATCCACACCAAGAGTTAAACAAAAGTAGATAATGTGCAATAAGCTAGCTTATTTTGGTGCAAATTCTCAGAAAAGGCATGTATTCCAAGAAGTCCTTCAGCTTCTGCTAATAGGCGCATTAGCTCTCTCAAGATATATTTCTGTGTGTTTAACGCTTTCATCTTGTGATTGAGTTATTAAGTAGCACAAAGTCTCAGCTCAGTTTTCCTCAATGCTGGTTTCTCATCGAGCTACTTACTGCAAACCAGCACAGAAGTAAACGTGCTCTTAGGCATTAGTGCATTACTGATGAATTTTTGTTATCGTGATTAGGCATTTTGCACTTAATCTCATAGCTGCAAAGATGTATTAATGGCTGTGAGTGCAGCCTGTATTCTACAACACTAAGCTTACTCAGCAGTTCTTCTTAAAGAAATCTGACTTCCTGGGGATGGAATTTAGCTTTGTGTTTTAGAAATTGGAGCCATTATGAGCATTAAAAATTTAGTTCCTACAGAATGATTTCTGCAAATGTCTTCTTGGTTTCTGGAACCTTTTCTACTGCAAGTCACCAAACCAAACACTGTGGCAGCCTAAGTCTGTGTAAAGACTTTTTGCCTTTATTCTAGGGAAGTGAGGGTTTAAGAAGAGAGACTGGCATAGCTGAAAGTGCTCTGAATATTGTTCTTCCTGTTCTCCCGCTCATCCCTCCATCTCTTTTAGATCTTAGATATGGAAGGCATCTGTCAACCATAATATTCACTCCTATGTTGGAGGTTAAGATTTCCTGTCAAATGATCTATACTGGGTCACACTTCGAAGTTGTTGAGGTAGAAGGCTATGAGAATCTTTTAAAGTTTTGACAGACTTTTTCAAGACCCAACATTATTAAGTCCTGAGCAACTGGATCTGATCTCGTAGGTGACCCTGCTAGGAGCAGTAGGTTGGACTAGAGGACCCCTAAGATCCCTTCCAACCTGAAGTATCCTATGATCCTATAACTAATTTGATATCATAGTTTGTCTTTCTTGCAGTCTGGTTAATAAACTTCATAAGTTGTACTTCTATGGGTCTTCATGTTGTCCTTGCCTCTTCAATAATTTGGAGTAAGGGAACAGTATTAATTACTGCATTTAGGAAGATGACTTCTGTAAATACATTTGGTACCAGTTGGACTTCCTGGAGGTTCTGTTGTGCAAATTTTTCTTTATCATGGAGGACTGGGTCTATCTGTGATTTTAAGCTTTCTCTTACTAGGCTTCAAATGCTCTCAGGAGAAAGAAAAGGAAAAAAGCTAGCTGAGTCCTGCAAGATTTCTCTTAGAGCAGTCTGAAATTATAGGAGAATCATCTCCCAGTGGTATAGACACTTCTATATGAAGCCTTTTCTCATTTCTTTTGATTAAAGCTTCAAATCAATTTCTTGGTTTGTGGGTTGGTTTGTCTCTCAGCAATTGAGTGAAATGTGCTCTTCAGTCTCTCATTAGGCCAGTTCTCACAAAATTGTAAAAACCCAGCTGCTACAGTGTCAGCTGTGACTGAACAGGCGGAAATGATACAGGATGATGTGCAATAGTGTCTACTGCCTGAAGCCACCAGCTATTATCCAAAAGCTCTTCTTGGGCCCAACTACTGCAGTGGTTCTACTAAAAAAAAAAAGATTGGTATAGGTGTGGTATCAGACCTTCTTCTGACAACCCAGAGTGCCAATTTAGTAAGGTCATCTTCACAGCTGGATGCCAAGAGGTACCTCTGAGTCACACCATGGCAGGCTGCTTGTGTCTTCCCCTCAAAATAGCATGAAGGATCTGGTCATAACCTTCAATCCTAAGTACAATTTGTCATTTAAAAAAAAAACATCTGTGGCCATCAAGGGACTCCGTGCTGACTGAGGCGGTGCCTCCCAGCTCCTCCGAGCTGCTGGTGCTGCTGTTTTGCTCCCTTCTGGTGTCACCACACAGGGGCTTACCTGCACCTCCTTTGCCACTGGCCAGCACAGGAGAAGTTTGTATGCCTGTGCTTGTGCCATCAGTCAAAGAATTACCACTTTGGTGCGGTTTTCACCTGGCTTTATAAGCTTTGTGGTCCACACTTTAGCTCTAGGAATAGTTCTGGGGGTGGGAGAACACAGTACCCGACCTATCCTTCATTTTACTCCTTGCAGGAGATGTGGCCGCTCTTTCACATCTCTGTCAGTCTATAATGGACAGGCTTCTGCTGGAAAACATCTGTCTCTGTGGCAACCTCATCTTCCCACCTCACTTGTGACCCCTTTCGTGTTGCTGGATAATCCATTACTGGCATCCAGGTAGATGAATAGTCTCTTTTAACTTCTCTTACTTCCTGGCATAGCACTAGACAGTTCCTAATACAAACATCATAACAGTCATTAGTCGTGTGTTCCTCATTTTCTGATACACTGATTAGAAGCAGAGTGGCAGAAACACTGAGCACTTGCAGAGGAGGTTAGCTCAAGATGTGTTCTGCACAAACAAAGTGTATGTTTTTGCTGCTGTTTTCAAATGTGCCAGATACCCCCAAAGAGTATTGGTCTTAATCTTTTGGAGCTGCTTTTGCTTCTGTAAAATGGGGATGGTAATACCTCTTCATATCCCAAAGAAGTTGTGGAGGCAAATCTAATGTGTGCCAACCCAAGCAACATCCAGTAAAAGTAAGTAGATTGTTTGTAGTAAAGATTTAGGATTATGCACTAAATAACAGATATGAAAGGAAAGATTGAATAATTAAGCCAATATTTATTATAAAGAACTTTTCCCTTTCTTAAGGGAAAAAAAAAAAAAAGCATGCATTCACGGAACTAAAGATTGTATCAAACTGCAAATGCACAAAGGGGCTACATAAAGACTGCATAAGCAGTTTTAATTCTTGCATATAATAACTTTTTATGCTTGATTTTGCAAAATTTATATATTTTGGACTTCCATGGAGGAGGTTGCCAAAATGACTAAATTTGCAAATTAGGTTGCTCACTGGTGAAAATCAGAAAGAACTAGTGTCTTTAAAAATAGCACTAGTAAAATAATACACTTTGATATTTTGGGGCTTATGAAGCATTAAAGAGATTTGTAGGAGCAATTGTTATTTTTAAAAATCACAGCAATTTATTGTTGCTAATTACTCTCTTGGCACCGCATGTGTTTAAGATTAATTGGAATGTCTGTACTCAGTAATGAGGTCCCATGTAGTTTACACTGACTGACAACATCTTCCTTTATCTGGAAAATTACCACACTGGAAAATTTGTAAACAGGGCAGTAGCTCTTGGCAATCAAATTTTAAAAGTTTTACTTGATACAGTAGCTACCAAGTTATGATAAAAAAGATCAGACAGTTCCAGCAGCTAATAATAACAATTAAAACATCCACAGGAATTCTGTCATGAAGGTATAACTTACACAGAAATGCATGTTTGACTCCTACGTAATCAGTCTTAGCATTCAGACAGAGACCTGATTTCTCAGTATGATACAACATCATGAATTAAAACTGCAGCATTTCTCAAAGATTTATTTTTATCACTATTTTGCTACTGTAAATTTAATCACCTAAGGATGGATGCTGGAAGAGCAATCCTTTCATCTCCATCTTGAAAAGCTGTGAATAAATAATAGTAGGTGCTGATGACAGAGGATTATGTTGTGGTGTGCTACAAGAATTTTTCCGAAATGCTTTGTTTGTGTAGACATGTATGTGCATGTTGGTGCATTTAAATATTTCTTTGGCAGCTGGCCTATTTCTGTAGTTCCCTTAAAAATGGGAACTTTCTGTCATTCTTTCTTGGATGCATTTATCAGGTGGGGCTGATAAAGAATCACATATTACAGACTTCTTTGTCAGAGTAGGAAATGACTGCTGGTAGTAGAATTCATTATTATTTGAACTGGAGACCTGGTCTTCCCAGCCACAGACACATTTCTGGTGCTGCAGACAAAAACATCAACCACCCCCAAAAATACCCAACTAAACCCCATAACCTTGGTCACTCCTGCATTGCAAAATTGAAGCCACACTTAGTAACCCTACCAAAAAAATAATTTTTTCTGATCTTCTTATAGGATTCCTCAGGTAACCAGGAGGTCCTTTTGCAGAAGCTATAAGGGTTCAAATTTTCAGGTAGGTAGGCAGTCAGTCTGTAAAAAATCAATTAGAATTGTCCAATCAGAATTGTATTGAGCATTTCTTAGATGAGCCCTTGAATAAAAACAACAAAGTTGTAACATTAATGACCAATAGATAAAGTGGTTTGTTATAGGCATGTTTTGGTTTTTTCAGTATTAATTTTACAGTTTCTCATAAGCTCATCTCTGCTCAGCTGGTGAATAGATGGACTATTAGTATGGAAGTTACAGCAAAATTAGCAGATATACTATGAGTTGTACTTGCTTGGAGCACTGTGTGTCCGGGTATTATTGTTGATGCTTGAATTAATTTGGAATTGCATTTTCAATGGGAAAAGCATGGGTATTTACACTGGTGTTTAATGAAACTGAATTAGTCTCAGAGCACAATTCTATTCTATTGATGTTTTTTAAGGGAATGGCGAAGAGACGAGGGTCCTGACTGTTCTGGTGATTAATTACACAACTTCAAAGCATTTCAAAACTAAATCGTACATAAGGCCATGTACGCATTAATTCTGAGTGGTTCTGCCCAAAAGAGATAACAGCATACATGCTTCTTTTCAGCTGGCCAACATTCCAGCGTGAGTCTGGACTGTGGCTAAAATCGTGGTTCTCATTTCCAGGGCGCTTCTGGGGGATTTTTCACTTCAGGGGTTGATAGAAGAAGCAGTCATTGCTTTCCCCAAAGCCTGCCTTTGCCCAGAGGGTGCAAAAAAAGAGCAAAACTCCTCGTATGTTTGTTTATAGCCCTGCACATCTGGGCAAGGGCCAGGGAAAGTCTGCCTCTCTATTAACAGCGCTGTTTATTATATGCCAAATGTTTTTTTTCTCCTTGGTAGCAGTACTCTGACCTTGTTAAAGTGGCTCAGAAAGAGGGAAACCAAAGGGGCTGTGTGACTCTGTGCACAGTGACTAAGCATGGTCAGGTGCTTTTCCTTGCTGGCAACAGCTCCCATTGCGGGCAGCCAGAGGAACCAGGGAGAGGGATGGCGTCCAACTAGGTCAGTCTTGTCACCCATTTTGCCACTGTGTAATCTTAAAGTCTGGATGCAGCCACCAGAGCTGCAGAAGATCAGGACCTATCTACATCCATGCTTCAGTCTTGCATCTGGGTTTTTAAAGCATTTTTTTTTAATTACAGTAGCACAAAAAGAGATAATAACCAGATGAAAACACCACAATCCCTCTGCATTCCAGTAATAAACTACGTCAAAGCTAATACTACATCCCACCTTAGCTATATATATTTTCTACAGGTTTTTGTGGTGGCTGTTGAATGCTCCTCAGGGTTGGTGCAAAATCTGACAAGTGTTGTTGAAAATGAGCTAGTAAAACTTGGATTTTAAAGCCACTCTAAAATTTGAAATGCTTGGGTTCCTTAGTCCAGGGGTCTTTCAGCTTCGTGTAGTGGTGCTGCCCAGTAGGCAGAAATTTTGAGACCTTGCACAACACAGTGACTTGTGATACAGAAGGTCAAAAAACCCAAAAAGTTATTAGCAGAAACCTGTGTGCTGCCCAAACCAGTACATTTTTGTTGATAATAGCTTCTCTTCGCATCATTTTGTCAGATAATTCCTGAGTATTTCCACCCTGTGGCTGTGCAGTGTGAAACCGGTGTGCATGCATCCTTGAAGTGGAGTCTGGCAATGCTGCCATCATTTTGTATTGTGAAGGACCCAAAGATTTTTAAAGACCAATAAATTATTTAGAGACATTTGTTTTTGCATAACTTTCAAAAGAATGGAGTCCAGCACTATCTCAGAATTATTGGTGAGGTTGAGTACTGTTGACCCAGACAATCAAAAGTAATGAATCAAGGCCAGAAAAATAATGAGCTTTCAAAATAAAAAATTATTATTATTATTAATTTGCCCTC
>VZTV01041502.1:19035-30921 GCA_013400875.1 Anhinga rufa | reverse complement strand
ACCGGTCACCTCTGAAGCTCTTCAGGTTATATTTAGCACTCCGCAGTCATCATGTTATGTGGGGAACCCTGCAAATAAAACTCTAGCAAATCTAACCATCATTGTTACTCAGCAAGGAAACTGCTCCTGTTCGCCTCCAAAACCTTGTATGAAATCCTGTTAGATTTGCAGCGTTAATTCAACCTGTTGTATGCTAACTTCGATGTACAACAGCTTTCTACCTTGCCCCATGGTAGTCTATATTTAAATCTCTAATAAAGATATTCTGAGCTGGGGTTTGCTGTAGAAATTTTTCCAGTTGCAGAAATCTTTTAATTATTCTTTTCCCTCCCTTTGGGTGTGTCTTCTGCATCCAAGACTATAGAGTTAGACGGGTGTTAGTGTGTTTTTTCCTCTCTGGGTTCTTTGACAATGCAGTCTGCTTTCGGGAAGAGACGGTGCCACTACCACCAGGAGTGAAATGCCCTGTGGTACTCCTGTGTTGTAACATAAAAGACAGTCTTTTAGCCCACCTCTCATTTTCTCAATGCTACTTCAAGAGCTATCATTTAACAATAAAAGATAAAGCAAAAGAATGACAGCAAAAGCTAATTTAACCATCCTTTGGCTAAATTCACATTAGAACCTAATCCACCATAGTCTTATTTAAAAATGGGTGGCTGAAAGGTGCTGTGGGATTTATAAAAAGAAAACAGATTGTCTCAGAGGCTGATGCCAAATAACTCACTGCCTGAGTTATCACTCTTCAATCAAAAAGTATATGAAGAAACTACATAAGTCATTTAGACAGCAATCACCATGGAGTTATGCTGGCCTCTCATGTCAGTGATGAAACAGCCAAATTCCCTGACAGTGGTGAGTTATTCCTTTTATCACTGGCAGAGCTGCCAAAAGAGTCATCAAGGCTACAGGCATGGAAAACATGAGGCCTCTCCAAATTTGAGTGATAAAAATACAATGTGTTTTATTACTTTACTTTAATCTTTATAATTTAAGTTTTGAAAAAATTACAACAATGTCAACCATAGTTAGGCAAAAAAGTGATTAATTTAAACTCAGTATTTAATTCCTGTAGGGAAGCTTTCTTCCAGACCATGATCTTCGGGATGCTGTTCCCACCTCCCTCTGCCCCTGGTCTCTCTCATAACTAAACATGTACCTTTCAGCCCTGACAAAGCCAGTATAAAATATTGGGTGTTTTATTACAAATTGTAATTCAGTCACTTTGGAGGTGGATTTTCTTTCTCTAGTTATAGTAATGACTTAGTATAGGAAGTTGATAATATTTTGTTGCACTTTATCATTGCTGGAGAGGTCACATACTGTAAGCGAGAGTATAGGTGTTTAGAAATAGTTCTCTGCCTGGCCTGATTGCCTTTAAAAATCGTAAAGGAGGTAAAAATATATTCATTCTCTTGTATAGTTTTAAATACTTGTTTTAAAAACCTAGCATGTATTGAAGAAAAGCAAGTTTTGTGGGCCTGATTTCAATTTGAGCAGAATCTCAGTTAATAATGTTGCACACATAAACCCTCTTTTAGCAGTCCATAATATTAAACTGAAGACAGGATTGCTAAAAAACTTTGTTATTTTTCTCCCTATTAAATCAGCATTACAGACTTTCAGCAGATGTCTTTAATAGACATTGTTATTAAAAAAATTATTACATAAAATAAATTCAGACCATTTCTTCAGTACTACTTACTCCCACCATTAAGAGCAGAATTCCTCCTGTATCTTCAAATTATTACATTTATGCCTAATGCAAACAAACAAAACCTCATCATCTCCAGACACTACAACCCTCTGTCAGCATCCATACTACTCCTGTACTTCAAAAACTGTCACTGCTTCCATTTACAGTCACCCCCTATTTTTACAGGTTTAAAGGCTGGCCTTAAGAATGTGTTCTAGTAGAAAAGTTTCAGCCCATAAGCAATTTTTTTTTAAAGCTGGGAAAAACATCCATCTTCTTTTTGAGCTCTTGGGTGCCAAAGAGGTTCGTAGTGTCAGGTATTTTTCTGAGCTTTCATAACTCAAAAATAATGCCAGTTTTAAGTTATTTTCTTGCAACGTATCAGCTAATAAATATGTACCTTTGCATTTTTTACTGTTTGGGAAATGTTATTAAATATAATAACTTTTTCATGGCAAAAAACCCACCATAGGTGATGTCTCTGGGTCAAACTGTCAATAATACTACATGCCTGAGATAAGTACATGAAGCCACACTTATGCTCCTGCCATAAAACAAGCCCTGTTGCTCTGATGTGAACATACAGTTCTTTATCTCCAACAATTAGGCTATTCATTCACCTGAGTAAACACAGATTTATGAGCTACAGATCTCCTCTCTTTCCCTGCCATCTGCACGGGTAACCTGTCTACATATATATATATATCTCTATACGCACACGCACGCACTCGGGAGATGTCTGAGTACTCCTGACTTTCTAAGTCTTGACCAAATCTTGTCTTCATATTGATATCAGCCTTCTCCCTCTACAGCCTGATTTCCACAGAAACCTAACACATGATCAGATGGAAACAGCAGCAAGTTCTTGGTCTGGATGAGCAGCAGATGGGTTCTGGGACAACCTTAAGAAACATCTGGAGACACAATGGGCTTTGGAGTTTGGATTCTCTGGAGTAATTCTACTGAAAAGAGTGAAGTTATTTTTAAACAGAGTAAATTAAAGTAGACTTTGGTTAATCAGCAGTACATAATACTCTTTCTTACATATTTAATGTACAAGCAAGAGAGAAACAATGGCATAATAGTTCGGCACTACTTTTGTTAAATCCACCTCCCCATCACAGATCTCTAAATGCTCAACTCATAACTCTACACTTGTCTCAACAAGAGACCTGTAAGGCTAAATGCATTAAACACTGAGGCATGCAACGGCTTTGAACTAGAAATACCATTGATGCATGGTTTTGTGTATTTTCTTGATGTTGGAATACAAAAAGATGCCTGAAAGCACATCCAGAAATTCTTAGTACTTTGCCTTAAAAGACTGAAGACACTTTCACTAGCTTTGAAGAACATCACAGAATCACAGAATAGTTTGGGTAGGAACTGATCTCAAGTGCTGCATGGTCATGTAACGATCATGCAATACAGGTGCATTAAAAGGCAGGTCACTGTTGCTATGCAAATCTGGACACAGATGTTCACAATACCTTTAGTGTCATAACTTTTTCCAGCAGCAGGCTGTTTTATAGCCATTGAAAAGAACAGTTTAGGGCAGTCGTTAAGGGTTGTGGGATGAAACCAGACCAATTGAGTTTGTTTCGTAGAATAGACTATTTCAGTTGGAAGGGACCTACAACGATCACCTAGTCCAACTGCGTGACCAATTCAGGGCTGACCAAAAGTTAAAGCATGTTATTAAGGGCATTGTCCAAATGCCTCTTAAACACTGTCAGGCTGGGGGCATTGACCACCTCTCTAGGAAGCCTGTATAAGATACCACGCAAGCGGCACCTTGGCTTTGTGGTTGAAGGGTCACTGGCTCAGGGTCGCAACTACACCACAGCCATTGGTTTTAATCAAGTCACTAGATTTGCAGGCTTCAGAAAAATAGCCTTCATTCAAGAGTAACCATTATTTATGTTAAAACTTCAAGCTCATTAAAAACTGGCAAGAAATTTTAAAGAAAATGAAAGCTATTTTCTTTATCCTCCTAATTCTGCTTGGGGAAAATATCAGAGAATTTCTAAGTAAATTAGGCAATAAAAAATAAAAGCTCCCCAAAAGCTATGATTGCCATTGAGGCATACTCTAATTCATACTATGAATTCTGGTACTCTTTCATGGTGTTAGATACTGTTGAATGAAGAAACCTCATCTTTTAAACAGAAAAGTACATCTGAGAAGCTTGTCCAAAGCATCCTAGTTTTAATATCCTCTGTTGTCCTCTGGCAGTTAAGCAGCCATAATAACCTTGTGTTGTCCCTGAGACTCAAGTCAGCTGTAGCTGCCTAGCTACATGTAGTATCCACACACAGCACTGGAGTATGAGGTATGAAGCACAGAAATTGTTTGAAAGAACTGCTGATGTGATTAGGGGACACCTGAATTAATCAGACACTTCATGACATAAGATAACTCATCTAGATGGCCCCAAGAAGTATCTATGTCTGAGAAAGAGTAAAAGTAGAAACAATACCCACACCCAAGTCACAGTTCTGCTGTAGCCCCAAATATAATCCGGCACAGCAGATAATCTTGCCCACCTATACATATTTTCTCTACTAAGCACCTTGGCTGCTTCATCTGCTAAAGACATACATCATGGTTGCCTCCAGGGGCCAAAATTTAGAAGGATGCAACCACAGACCAGGGAGTTGATGACTGACTCTGACATCTGAGAATAGCTCTGAGTAAGCTGCTTCTTTTCTATCAAGAGTGGGATCATTTTTTCCCCTCTAGGTATACACATTTCATAGCAACACATTCTGTTGCTATTTAGGATTCACTGGCCACTTCCATTACAAATGTTCTTTTCCCGGGATTTATAACCAGAGCTTTTGTTACAGCATCCAGTGCCAGACAAAACTTGCCTCATTTTGGGTTCCATTGCAAAGCCAGGACTATAGCCACCTTCACAGAAATTTTTGCAATTCTTTTGGCGAGCTTGAGACAATTACTAGGTGATGTTAGAACAATACACATCTTAAGGTCGAGAGTCAGCAAAAACTCTTCAACTCCAAACTGATTTAGCTGTTTAAAAATCAAAAATAAGGAATCCTCTGCATCTAAAGCAGAATCGGCACTGAGCGGAAGGCTGAATCCAATGATTGAAACCAAAGAAAATGTTTGTGTGAACCCCAGTGAGAATCAAAATAGCTGCATTTTGCACTGCTCTATTTATAACTCTATAATTTTAAATGGTAAGACCAAAAATAGTCATTGCAATATGTCAGCTCAATGTAATTTTTCTTTCCAAGAGACGTAAATCAGTCTAACTTTTTTTTTTTGGTAGAGAGTAGTAAAATAAATAATAAATAGTTTTCCAGATAGTTTCAGAGGGTTTTTTGTTACTAAAGTTTTAGTCCTTTGTGGCAGGAGTTCCTGGCATCTGAATATGGCCTTTTCCTCATCTGACTTCATTTACGATACAGATCTATCAAGGGACTTTCAGAAATCTGTAATGATTCAACAAGGCAGCTAGTTCAAGTGGGGGATAATTAGGCTTTCACCCTCGCCTTCACTCCGTGCCACTGTTTTTCCTCTCTCCATCTCCATTGTATCCTTAAAAGCAGCGGATCTGCAGCCAAGCATTGCACACTCCCCACAGCCAGCAACTTCCTCTGAAGCTGCAGTGCATAATTACAACCAGCTGCCAAGGGCTGCTGAGAGCAGGACAAGCAGCACCTTCCTGCCCAGACAGTAACCTCCAGGCTTTGCTATGTGGAGACCCCCAAGGAGGCTCCCGCGCTCTCGTAGTAAAAGTTAGGAGAGAGCAACAATCCCCCCCCACCTTTCCCTGCACCATCAGAGATACTAAAAGAACAGGGTATTTCAGCCTCCCTCCTATTTCAGCCTCTCTCCTTCCCCTAAATACATTTGCTTAAAGGGAAGAAAGCCTCCTTCTGTGGCCCCTGCTGCTGCTCAGTGTGACCCACTGCTGTGCCTCCTGACATGCAGGCTGCTCTTTCCCCCTGACTGCCAGGAGGCACTGCACACGCTGCAGCAAGCTGCATTATGAAGCTGTGGAACTGACAGTGACAGCAAACACAAATTTAAGACTCTTTTTAAATTGTATTTGCTAGCTCCTGTGAGCTTCTCCTGCAGTGCAGGATTTTATCTTTTAAAACGCAGAATCTTTGCTGTCAGTCATCAAAGTTCCTGGTAAACCTAAACGGTACCCTGAGGTGTTTGCGACTCAGGGACATCAGGTATATACAGACGGTGCAAATTGCCAAACCACGTTTTGCAGTTACGTAGCACTAAGATCACAGAACACTTACGTGCTGATGAACTCTATCTCTCCAAATCAAATTTATACCTAAAGAAAGCAATACCAGATGCACTGAACATTTTGCTCAAAACAACAGAAAAACCTGTGACGGAGTTGGGGACAACAAAACTTGCATTCTCACCCTTACATCATGTTAGGATTACAGAACTATAGCATTCAGATAGTAAAGCTGTATTATATACTGAACTGTAGACTCAACCTGTATAGACAGATAGACAGCTCATGTGAAAGAATCCTATACCAAATTAAATCACCTTGGGTTTTCTCTTACAGGATGCTGAGCTTCACGGGGGTACGGAGGGAGCTCTCAGGATGTTTCACAAGCAGAAATTTCTGCAGCAGGAGGAGAATACAAAGTGCCCCATAAACCCATGGCATATACGGTCTGGGCTCTTGAGCATCGGTATCGGCTGCATCCATGTGCAATGGCTAATAACAGTAAATGAAAGTATCAGAAGTGCCCATGTGATTTAGGAGCACAGCACGTATTGGTATGGATTTTACACTCTGGGAATATAAATATTCAATAATAGGGTTTGGTGTTTATATCTCTTTTTTCTTCCTTCCTTCCTTTCTTCCTGGGTGGAGGAGCACAGTCAGAACAGCAAATGAAATCGTCAGTCCAAAGTCATGACGGTTTTTTGTGCCGTAATAGGCAGCTGCATGGGAATCCTGTCAGGTTCACTGTTTGCACTTTCCCCGTGGGTGTAAGCACGCCTCAAACACTCCAGCTTTCACGCTGTACTTTTCTTTTGCCTGCACAGCACACACATTGGCCTTTCTCTGCCTCCTATTGCACCACCTGGGGTGCATTGCACCCTCCTCACTTCTCAGGCTCTGGTTTTGCATTATATTGGCTTTGGCACTAAAATAGGTTTAAGAAGTTGCACTCTGCTGTTTGCCTTGCCCAGTGTTTATCCTGATTCATTTCACTGATCCCATTCCAGCTGCTCCCATTAACACTGGCAAAAGAGGGAAGCAAGGGGTGGTAAACTGTGGTAAAAAGAGGGATGAATGAGCAATGAGCAGATGGATGGAGAGGGAAGTGGTAAACATTAAACCATCTTTGCTGTTGGAGAATGTACAAGGAAAAAATGTTCTCAGAGAGCTTGGTTATTGGTAAATCAACTTTACTCCTTTGAATGCTTCTCTCTGTTACACATATTCCACTCTGCATGATTTCAAAGTGGCAACCAGAACACTTGGAGTGGGATCTCGGAGCCTTAAACAGACTGCCTAAGTTTCACTTTTAGCTAAGGCAACTCGGAGAGGAGAGAAGAAGAATGGAGGCATGAGAAATGCACACCACAGTAGAGCACAAGGATAGGAAGGGCGCGTATACATCCTATAGCAATGGAAAAAATAAAGAATACAAACCCAAGTGCTTGAGGTACACAAAGAAGCATACTTGGAAGAGAACTGGAGGACGATGTGCTCTGCCCAACACAAGAGCTCAATTCTGACTGCTGTAAAGGTGGTTGCGATTTATGAAAGTCGCACAGGTGGCACAGGGAAACGTGCACACATGAACAACGCCACTTTGGTAGCATTTTGCACTCATTGTGACCTGGTTTCAATGAGGAGTAAGCAAAGTGGTGAAGTAGCAGGAGGGGCCATATAGGCATAAACATACACAGCCGGAGTGCCTACTGCTTTGTTCTGCCTTTTCAATTTCTGATAATCTTCTGAAACTTAATTCCTTCTTAGTCTTCTTTAAGGTTAACCCAAATTTCCATGTTTCTCCCTTCAAGGATGGTCTCACACATCTCAAATAAAATTCTAATCTTGACTTTTCATTCTGACTGTTTTCTTGAGCAAGAGCAAGCTCAGCTGACCTTCTCATTCTGGGCAATTTGCAGCTCCTGGTGACTTAGCTATCTGATTTGCTACAGGAAAATTTTTAGGCTCCTGACTATGAACAAGCTTAATATATGAACAAAAAAGTTTAGGCTCTCATACACCTGATGTTATAAAGCCGTAACAATTGAGCGCGCAAACTCAGAGGGTATTGCCATGTAATTACCACTCTGTTGGTGCTAGATCGGTACTTTTCCAATCAAACCACAGAATAGCTGAGGTCAGGAGATTCCTCTGGAGATTATCCACTCCAAGTTGGTGGCTCAGAGGTATGTTCAGTTGGGTTTTGAATATCTCCAAGGACAGAGACTCCTCAACCTTTCTGGGCAACCTATGCCAGTGCTTGGTCACCCTCAGTGAAAAAGCCTTTTTTGATGTTTAAATGGAATTTCTTGTATTTCAATTTGAGCCCATTGCCTCTCGTCCTGTCACTGGATGCCACTGACAAGAGTCTGGCTCCATCTCCTTTACATCCTTCCATCAGATGTTTAGATACTTTATGTAGGAGAAACCATGGTGTAGGAGGTGGTCTACAAACGCAAGCCTAAAATACAAAAGGTCTTCTTCACCTCAGTCTTGACACGTAAAAATACACCCCACTCCTATTTTGCTGTCAATATAATTAAAGTTACAAATTCATCATCCAGCTGTTTCAGCAAGGATTCTGTTTATCTGCTTTACTTGTATATTCTCTGTGTTCCTCCGCCTGCTCAGTAATCACTGGGGTTATTTGATAGCAACTAAGTTATTTTCTGTTTACAAATATACCAACTCAGTTCCAGTTAAAAACTTCACCTGTTTTGTTTGTGTGTGTGTGAAACAAGAGACCAACCCTGACTAAAGACAAGCTGCAAAACTCTGACCAGTTAGCAACCTATCAGTCGGCAAACTATCTTTTCAGCACTTGGTGAAAGCAACAAAATCCTTTAATCTTACGTTTCTTAAAGTGTGATACAAACTGGGGAGTTTCTCATTTTTAGCAAAGGAACAAAAGGTAAATTTCTATCAAGATTTATACATGTACGAGCAAGTCTTTGCAGACAGTCTAGGAAAACTTGTCAACAGTCTTGTCAGACTTCAGAAAAATAATGAGTATCTTATTTCAACAAATGCGATTTGATCACTAAATCCAACCTTCACGAAATAGAAATGCAGTTGCAGGTTTGGGGCCTTCTACCCTTTCCCCCCAAAAGCTGACAGTTAAAAGCCTGTAAAAGCTGATGGGACTTTTAAAATCAAGAGTTTACAAATTTCCAAACACCGCTCATCTCCAATATCCCCGCGTTCCCTTCCCCCAAGTCCTTTCTGCAGAAAATGCCCCAGCAGTGATCATGACAAGGATTTGTGCTTGAAAGCATGGTCTCTCTTTGTTACATTCGAATTCTACAGAACTGTTCACCGTACATTCACTGAAAATTTGGTCTTGGCTAACTATTCTCCTCTGTTAGGTTTTGCTCTTAGCAAAGTAAAACAACTGTTGCAGTTTTGGCACAGCAGAGTAGGATGATTTTTTTTTTTTTAACACTCCCTTTGCATCCTGAGCAATTATTAACTTGCCCTGAAATCAGAATGTATTAGTGTGGTATGGGAGACAGTTTCTGGCTAAATTTGCAAGCCTGGTAATTAGAGATAATCTTTTATTTCTATCTGTACATCTTTGAAAGATAATAACCATAGTGCCCAATGACAGCACTTTTACAATTTCCCTTCAGAGGAAAACTGCAATTTCAGGCATGTTAATCATGAAAAAGTCACTCTCGGAGAAGTCACTCTCAAGAAAATGAACATAAGATGGAAGTGCAATGAATATAGCAAAAATCCTTATTAGCCTACAGGCTGAAGTAGAGGTGGTGTAAGACTGTAAAGATGCAGGCTGGGCATGGACAGCTGTTCTGATTAAAGGACAAAGCATTAAGAAAGAACACAGCTTGTTAGAGATGTCAATATCAAAGAGTGACTGGAATTACTTAGAATAGTTCAAGGTAATAAATCTTCAGCAAATGGAATATACTTAAGAAAGGAGAAATTTAGGTCAAAACTCAGGAAAATATTTCTAACAGTGAAGTACAGAAGGTTATGGAATATTTGCCTGAAGGAAGAGAGACACAAGGCATATCCCTGGAGACTTTTAAAACTACACTGGAAAAAGCACTAAAGTATCTGGTACACGATAATCCTACACCAGGAAGGAGAAAGGCTAGATGATCTAACTGGGCTTTTCCATCTCTGCCTTCTGTGATTCAGTGGTAATTCCACTGGCCAGTTCTAGTTTCAAATACAAAAATCCATCCCCTGTTGAATGCAAATGCTGTAGAATAACTTACCTCTTCATCCCAGCACAGAATGCAAATGCTCTTCAGAAATGAAAACAGATCCCAGGTTCTAAGTTACTTTCATTTGAATATGTCTACATCATGATGAGAAGAAAACACATTAAAAATGTGAACAGTCATTGTGACTGTCCCTGACAGCAGGGATCAGATATGCTCAACCTGGGTACTCGCATTAAAATCTCAAAATTTTGAATGGAAATTGTACAGGTACTGCTTAATTGAGGTAGATTCTGTAGGTAGTTATAATGTTGCTCAGCATGAGGAAGAGTGATAGAGTGAGATTCTGTGAACTTTCAAAGGCAGGCTTGCACCTTTCTTACTTTCTGCCTTTTTTTTTTTTTTTTGAGCTGATGCTGAAGGAATAAAGAAAAAGAAAAAGAAAGAGGTGGTATATTTTACATAGAGTCCTCTGAAAATCTTACTCTTTTCACTTAAAATAACCGCTACTTGGTCTTGATCTCAGGTTTGGAAAGAGCTGCAGTTATCTGCCCTCCTGAAATCCACAGACATATGCTGCTCTTCGAAAGCTCTTCTTCTATCACAGTTGATCACAGGGCCAGCAGTCCCTCTAAACTTCATCGAATAGGTGAATTACATAGATGGTACTAAAAGCAAGTAAGGGTTGTAGGACTGGATGAAGATGTATTAACAAAAACCATGCAGAGTGCATCTGCGTTATGAATTTCAGTTTGTATGAGGAACGTGCTTTTGAAGAGATTTCTCCTGATTGTTTCATCCTGGCTGGTTCATGCCATGGAGCAGGTTTGAAGCTGGATTACTTTCAAATGAAACTAAATTGGAAGATGTGTTCCAGCCAGTACTGGACATTCAGTCCACTGCTCCAGACCAGAGCTAATACAAAGCGAAGCATCCTGAAAGGCGTATAGCATCACCTAGAATCACTGTACAGATCCACTCCCACTGTATCACACCACTTTACTGCAGATGTAGCCATAACCCCTCTCAGCCCCCTTCCCAAAACTGACAGTCTGACTAACAAGACTGTTCGGAAATTAATGGAGAACCTGGAGCAATACTGTGCACGCTAGAAGTCTGGCTCATCAGTGACTTCTTCTTTTCTATCTCCTTCCTAAGTCAGGTTCTTTTGATTATTTTAGCATTTGCATTAACTCAGGTCGAAATCCTGTCAGGTGGGTTTATACCCAGCACACCCACACAATGCATCAGGGAAAAGAATATAGACGCTTCCAGCCTTTCCACCCTTAGATCACCTCCAGCAGGCCCATTCCAGCCAAACACGCCATCTCCATCACGGCACGGTGACTCGCACCAGTCCCCACCAGCGCTGTGGCCAGCTGCCGCTGACCACCGGGTCACCACTGCCCGGCGGGACAGACGGCTCGCTGGCCACAGGCTGCCCACTCCCACGGGGTGAGCCCTGCGCTTAGAGCTACTGCCCTACAGCTGGAAGGCTTCCATCTCAGGGTGGAAACTCCCCCATCTTTCTATAGCAAGCTGTTGAGGTATGCTGCTAGTGAATTAAGGATGCGATCCCCAGGACAGGAAGCTGCGTACCCGTCGTGCCAGGAAAATTCTCTGTCACAGACTGTGCTTTCTTTGCAGGGCAGGACCAGGCCTGGGAGTTCCAGGACCAGGTCCGGACTGTCACCACCTGAAGTTCTCTGTCGCTTCAGCCCGCAAGAGGCTCACAGTATGACCAGGGAGCTGGAGCACCTCTCCTATGA
>VZTV01041502.1:1912-18586 GCA_013400875.1 Anhinga rufa | reverse complement strand
CGGGGAGGCACCGGGCACCGCCCGCCGCGGCCCGGCCCGGCGCGGCGCGGCGCCTCCCTGCCCTCGGGCAGGCCGAGGGGCAGCCCCTGGGAGGAGCGGGCAGAGGGGGACAGGTCTGGCGGCAGCAGCTGTAACACCCCGCTCCCGCTGACACTGGTGTGGCAAGGTGGAACGTAATGCACCGTATGGTAGGAGAGGGTTAGCTCTCATTTGGGTAAAATTTCACTAAAATGTTTTGAAGAAGACAAATGAAAACGATGAAGATAAATAGAAAATCAGGTAAAAAGCAACACCTGTTTATCACCCACCAGATGCTGCAGATTGTCCTTTTCCTTGCAGCCACCCCAGTCCAGGAAGACCCGAGTCAAATGCGCAGTGCTGCCAGCAATGATGACCCTGGCAGTCGGAGCCCTTGTCTCCTTTCATGCGACGGAAACGTCCTGGCTCACGCAGCCCAGCGACAGAAAGAGAGGACGGGGCTGCTCTTTGCGCAGGAATCAACACCACAGAGAGGGTTCCACGATGAGAACAAGTGAATACAGTTAAACTGGACGTTAGAGCAAACACTTGAACCACCCTCAGGTGGAGGTACTGGTCCAGGACCCCAGGACTGAGGTCCTGGAATGATCTTGCAACCAACCCAGTGCAGGCAAGAAGGATAGCTTATATTTGAAGAATTTGTAGAAGTAGTTACTTCATGGTGTTGCCTGCAGAAGTAACGGCTTGGGTGGCCTCTCAGTTTTACATCCCTGTTACCTCTATATATGCAGTCTGGAAAGGACGAGACAACCCAATTCTAAACCAGCAAACCACATGTCTTGAGTGCTCTCCACTGATGAAGAGGCACAATACAAAAACAAGATGGGGAGAGCCCCTGCTCACACGTATGCCAAATGCAAGGTGGGTACACGGAGACCAGGCTGCGGCCCGAGTGGTAGGGTAGGCAGAAAAACAGACATCCAGCACAGGACAAGCAATATCAATCAGCAGTGTCGTTCCCGAGGAGAAAAGGCAAACATCATATTTGGTGTGGAACAGGAAATTGCTCTGTGAGACAAGTGAAGTAATCCTTTTGTTTTATTCAGTACTATTAAGGCATCAGCCGTGAGAGCAGCACCTTGGTTTTGGCACCGCATTTTAAGAATGATACCGATAACTGGAGGGAGCAGCAGAGAGCAATGAGAATGATCAGAGGGTTAGAAAACACGACCTACAATGAAAGATCAAAAGAACCGCAATTGTTTAATCTCCAGGCGGGAAGACTGAGGAGGAGTATGGTCACAGTTTTCAAAGGAAAGGAGTAATTTGTTCTCCATGCCCATCATGAACAAGAAGTAATAGATTTAAATTACAGCAAACTTTTTTAGTGGTAAGCGCAGTGAGATGTTGAAACATATTGCCTGGAGAGGTTGTGGTATATTTGTCACTAGAGAACCAGTTAAACAAACACATTTCAAGACTGACATTAAACAGAGTGGAACTCTTACTGGGGATGAAGCTTACGACTGCCAGAGATCCCTTCCATTTTTTGCTAGTATTTTATGAGAGAAAAAAAAAGCTTTTTTGCTTCTAACACAATTAGGATTCAAAAAAGGGGGATACTATTTCCATTTTTTTTTACTGGCTTACTGCAATGAATTGAGAAACCGCAAGTATTTCTGTATGTCAGCTCCCCATCAATAAAGCAGAGGTAGTAATACACAATTTATGAGGATACTGTGAGTCTGTAATGCATTGTTGTAACCTTGTGGATGCTGGGAAAGGAGGTGGTATACAAATGTAAAATATTTCCAGACCTTCAGTTTCTTTTTCATACTTGCACTGCTTTAAATACTGTAATTTGTTTTCCTTTCTTCTCATAGAGTTTATAGGCTACGTACGCTGTGATCTCTACCAGTAACAGAAGAACAGCTCTTCCCAAAGAGGAACAAAATGGAGTTAATGTAGTTTAATAGAACGTTGAAGTTGAGAAAGGTTAAAAAACCAAAACCACAAGCCCTAACTTACATTTCATACTATTACAAGTTTCTTTTATCATGTAAATTTCACCTGAAGATTTTTCTAATTCAGAAGCAGTGATCCTTTCTGTTCACTTACTCATGTTGAAAGGTCTCCTGAAAAAAAGTGTACTCCCCAAAACAATTAGTGAACACGGCCGGCCAACACGAGCAGTGAAGGTTTAGAAGACCCATCCAACTGAAGCAGAGCTGAAGTACCTCATTATTACTTCCCTTCCAAAATGCAATGACTTACATTCACTAGAACTTTAAAACACTCTTTGTGGTTAATAAGGTTTATATTTAAAGAAAAACAATTCAGGTAAACATGGCAGACTGTATAATCCAGAGAGAGAACTGCTGTTTAGATCCACTAAAAATGTTGATCCCCAATTAGAATAATTTCTAAAAGCCTTATTCAGACACTTCTTTCTAATCATCTTATTACAAACACTTCTTTCTGCAGATTTCTGCCACAATATCCCAAATAAACCCTGCCCCTTCTTGCTGCACCAGTGTCCTGCTCTCCTGGCAGCCTGGCAGCCGCTCCTGTCCGTAACCAATACAGACTCCCAGAGCCCAGTTTCTCTGTGGTACCGGGATGGCGGCTATGATAGTGCAGTTGCAGTGTCTAGGACAGAAACCGTGCATGGGGAAAGCAAGAGGGACAGCGCTGGAAATGGAAATACGGCTATGGCACACATCAGTGCAAGGCCTATCAAAAAGTGGTGGAAAGCCCTCCTTGGCCCTCAGCAGGAACTTCATCCTCACTCCTGTGGTTTACACTATAAGACAGCGTTTTCAAGTCCTGTTCTGACATACATTTTTCCTAAGCACATGTATAGATTTATCACTTACTAAAGTGTCTGGGATTATTTACACATACCTTGTTCCTCGTGTGTGCGTCTACATTTAAAAGTTTAAGAACACAATCCTGGAAAAGTAATTTGAAAAATAATTTCCTTTTAGCATACCAGCTGCTGAGATGATTAAGTCACTAATACTTTGTAAGTTCTCCAGCTCTCAAGAGACCTCTTGTATTTGGTACTATTTGTAGAAGCGCAAGATCCCTAATTCCTATCTAGCTTAAGTCAAAAACCATTGCAATCAACTCACTCTCTTAAAAAAATTATTATTACCAAGACATCACATTGGAACTGCTGCTACGTTCCATTGCTCTTTTTTTACAGCACTGCTTTTAAACTGATTACTTTTCATTTATTAAAACTGAAAACAAGTATTACAAACTATATTTAAAAGCATATTTGTATTATTTTAACAACTAGAGTTCTACAGAGGAGTTGGATTACTTTGCTCTACACCAGTATATTTGAAGATGCGGGAAAAAGTTTTGCAAAGATGTGATCAGCAATCGAATGCTTATAGCACATAGGAAGTCAAGGCAAGTCAGACACTTAACCCTCACTTGTGCTTATCAAAAGCCTCCTCTGCAAGGTGTATCATATATGGCCTTTGCTAGTAAGAAAATAAATAAAATCACAATGATGAGCGGAAGGTGAGAAGAGAGAGATGATCAAATATATTATTAATGGGGCTGCCTGATATTTAGCACTATACATTATTTTCAACCTTTATTTTCTGCAACTCTCCAAGATTTCAAGTGGTAGCACTATTGCTGCCATCTCTCTTCTGTACCTGGGGAAACGCTTCAGCCTTCTTCAGAACCTTTCAGCAGGAAAATTTGTGAGAGTCAGTTCTCCTTGACTTCTGTCAACTTGCTGTTCAATAATATTCTTTTGGTGTGCAAAGCCGTTTGCATCGACAGTTCTTCACTGGTCACAGTCAGAAATTGTGATACTTTCCAGCTAGCTGCCACCACATAACAGTACAATTCAACGATAAAGCAAATTTATAAGTTCTACCAAAAGTTGTAAGTTGTACCTAATCAAAGTCCTCAAATTACAAATATACAAACTGGAGTTAGGTAATACAGTTTCTTGAATCAGCTACAGAGAGGTCAAGGGGAAGGCAAGAATGATTGCAGTTTTGGAAAAGGACCTTGTTTGGGGAAAGAGTCAATGTGGAAGCTGGAGTAGGGAAGGAAATGGACAGGAACTATCCTGGACAAGTAGTGTAGGAATATGAATCAAGGAGGGAAACTAAAGATGAGCAAGGGACTGATTCCTTAAGGTAACTGCAGTAGATGAAGAAACAGTGGACCCGCAAACTGGAGAGCAGAGTTGAGTTTAGGTGTGATGAGGTGCTAGAATGAGAGGTAGCCTGATGTACTAGGACCAAGAACTGATGGAAGGAGAGGGAGGAACCAAAATCATACAAATTGTATAAGGAAAGGAGACGGCATCCAAGAGCAGTAGGTATTAGGAAGTGGGTAAAGGGGGAGCGTAGAATCAGTCACTGCGAAAAAGGCCAGAGAAGTGAGGAGTCAGGAAGATGGGAACTAGTATTGATTGGTCATGGACTGGAACAGGGAGCCTGGAGGGATTAAATAAGGAATTAAAACTGAGTAGGTGAAGAGAAGCAGCATGGAATGAGGGCAGAGAAGAACAGGAGGACTAGGAGAGGGACAGGCTGAGGGGACAGGGTATAAAGGGTCACAGTTGTCCTTTTACAGAAGCTATCGTTGCAAAGCCTGGAGCAGCCCCTGCCATGCCTGAATGCCAGCTGTCTGCGGAACCCACTGCCAAAGCCCTCTTGCAGTATATGTGAAGAACATGCACCACAACAAATTCAAGTTTTTGCCAGAGATCTAAAGTTATGCTTAAAAACAGGGCCCACATTTTAAGTGAGACTGTGGGATTTGAGCCAAGATACACATCTATCAATCCTGATTCAACTGAATTCCACTTTTAGAAGTGCTGTCGGTGCTTATGATGCTACAAACATTCAGATCGAATGAAGTTAAAGAGAACTGATGGAAGCTACAAGATATCTAATGAACTAACAGAAGCCTTTGTTCCAATAGACCAAACTATCATAATTTAAGAAAATTAACACTGTCTTTTCATCTGCTTGCTGTAACTTCAATAGTAGTATAAGTGATACTATTTATAGCATGCTATGAATAGCTTATTTTCAAATCTGGATACAGGTTTTTTGATAAAATACATTAGAGCAGCTACAGAGAAGCTAACAGAAAGTCCATCCAGCCCAGTGTGCTGTATCTCCAACAGCAACCAGTAGAGTATACATGGGAAGAGTATCACTATATACTTGCTACCTTGAGCCAAAGTTAGAGGCGTAATAGTTGTCAGTCTTTTGCGCTTTGAAAATGCGTCCAGTCACTTTTCTGTGAACACTAACCTTCCTGTCACACTTTCTGAAGAATACAGCATGATAATGCAAAAGAAATTGTGCATAGTTTCATGCCAAGTTTCAAGATTAGCAGTGATGCAGAGCAGATGAACTTTTGAAGCAGGATTAGATAAGGTGCTTAATTAAGTGAGTTCAGATTCCTAAGGAAAGCTACTGGAGTTGTTTAAAACAGAGTAAAGAATTCTGCAATAGTAGAAGTAGACATGCACGGTGCCAAGTCAATGCTAGAATTAGAAGGAAAAGTGAAAAAGAATCTTTCTCTTATGATAACAGAAAAATCCATCCAGAATTAGTAAATTATGATTAATTTCATCAAATGGCAGAAAGGTCAATAACTTTGGGTAGAAAGCAGATAAAAAAATTTGCAAAATCAGCTCTCTCACTTCTGAGAAAGCTAAAGGCATCCAATGTAAATACAACTGCTGTAATCCCTGCTGCTCCCCCCAAGACAAATTACTGGTTTTAGATGAGACAAGGAAGTTTTTAGGAGGCATGATTCTATAATGTCTGTGCAAAACCAGAAATGAGAACTATAGTTCCTTTTTAATACATCAAGGCTATTGCCTGCGTTATGTAGTAGCATGGACTGATAGGAACGTACTTGTAAAATGAAAGATTTGGCACTAAGAATCTGACAGCTACCTTGTATGCATTTCAGAGCATTTTTACTTTGGAGTAGCTGTGTTGGGAGCCTTGCAGAAGGCGTTATATTCAAGGAGTCGGTGATCTTGAGCAAGCCATATCTGCTCTTTTGGGCCTTGTACTTCAGTCTTGGGAAGCCAGAAGTAGCATGAGTATCTCCAGTAACGATGGAGTGCCCCATGCCAGCCTGTGCTGTGCGCTGGTGGATGTTGTAACAGAGGTAACATTCCAGCCTGTCAGGAGAAAATATGTGATTCTGCTTGGTCCACAATGTAAAAAGGCACCATGGCATGGGTGGGAAGAGAAACCTCTCCACAGACAGAATCTGTGCAGCATGCCACGGGAAAAAGAAACTCCAGCCAGGGTCCCTCCAGATGACAAAGGCAGCGTTCCCAGCATCTGAAGGGCGTAAGATTTACTCACTCCCTGTGTTCTTTTTATTCTACCTTATTAAACCAGCTATTTTATTAAGCCATTTGTTGTCAGGCCTTTCTTATTGAGATCCAGAAAGAATGCTGCACTATCCCTGTCTCTCCCTGGCCTGTGCAGAACACTAGCTCTGGTCAGTTCCATAGACTGAATGCCCGTTAGTGATCAGAGTGTATTGAAGTGTGGTCCCGGTGCCCAACTGATTTAATTTCATCCAAGAGGAAGTCAGTTTGCAGCCCATGATTTGAACAAAAATCCCAGCAAGTGGGGGTGATCATTGCATTCATAATCTGTCCAACATAAATGTAAATGCACCCCTCACTTAAGATTATCATGGAAGACGACTATCTACGTTTTATGCACAAGTACCATGGACTAAGTTCTGAGGAAGAAATGGAAAATAGGATAGAGGATAGAGAATAGAGCAATAAAAGGGACGAAGGGCTTAATGTTTTGAAGGATGCATTTCAAGGTTAGGTTACGTACTTCATAAGAAAACCCTGAAAGGAAGTAAATCTATGATAAATAATAACTAGAAGGTAGCTTTCTCAGAGAACACCAATTGTTTTGTATAAGGGTTATATTACAAAAACTGTAGGACAAATTCTGCTTTAACTAACACCAACATATAATCGTATATATGTGCAACTTCCCTAGAAACCTGTCTCCTCAATGTTCTCCAAGTAATTTTCTCCAGAGAAGTTAGCTCACAAAATCTGTGCCGTTTTTAGCTGCTGAAAATTTTGAGCATGGAATACTGTTCTCTTGGTGATTAAATAATTCTGTAGGAATCCCATTGTTGCTGAATCAAAATTTCAGTTTGAATTCTAGATTAAGACATTACATTATTCTAAGTTAAAGGACAATGTGTGCACTGGCCAGACATGTCAAGCCCTACTACTGCATGTAAGGTTTGGTGCTTTGAGGCAGATGCCACTGGCTCCAAAGAATGAATGCTTTTGAACAGGGAGATGCACACTAGTTTTATTATTCAATTAACTGAGCTACATGAATATACTTGGCTGTCCACAAACAGCAATGTGCTGTCACAGCTCAGGACTCCAAACTCTTAACATTAAAAAAAAAAAAAAAAGAGGGGATATCAGGTATTTAATTTGCATCACCTGTACTGTAAGTAGTTTAGAGAATGGACCATATAGAGAAGTTCAACAGCTGCTTGTAGTATAAGATCTTTAAAACAGGAGTCACTTTTAATTATAGTACTGTTTGTAGTAAATCTCAAAAGTTACTTTCCTTATATGCCCAGAAGGACTCCCCCTTCAGAAAGGAAGTGTGTGGCCACAGAATCTTTCAGACCAGATTAAATTATCTTTTTGTGGAAAAAATCCTTGGTAAGCAGCTGTAACCCATCATGTAAGACAATGAAATCAAAGGAAAGGAAAGAAGAGACTGATTCCTCCAATGAGATGAAGTTCAGTTCAGGTAAATGAATTTATGGGCATGTAGTGAGGCAGAACAGTAACAAAAGCCACAGGCTGCAGTGAGTTGTCAAGGTGAGTCTTTTCGAAAAGACTTATGTGATTTAATTCGATAAATAAAAAGTGAGAGGGAAGGGAAGAAATTGCACATGAAGGCAATTTAAAATGCCTGAAAGGGAGGAACAGGTATCGAGCTTGTTAACAAGAAAGAAAAAAAGATTTAAAGAACTGTCAGTAAAATAATTTCCATCCACTCAATCATAACCCAAATGTTTTCTTCCATAATCTAAATATTCATGGTCTTAAAAGAAATGCGAACAAGCTCTCAATAAGACAAAAGTGAAATAATCAACAATTAGAAAGTTGCCTTCATATACACAGCATTGCTTTAATTGTTGAAGGATAATAAAACTGTAAAACAGAATTTTTTTTTTAGCTCAAAAAACTCTGTAAAGATGGTGTAAGAAGAATTTATGAATACATTTTTGAAGGGAGATGTCCCATCTGGTTTTGACTTTCTATCTTGATCAAGGAGTTAAGTGGCTGGAAAATGGACGGTGCAGAATAAGGGAATTCTTCATTATATAAAAAATTGTTAACATGTTCAGTTATTTGCGAAGAGTGAAATATCTGGGGAGACCTCCTTTTCACCCAAGAATTTTACAGACTGCCTTTAAAGTAAACTGATGTATAGAGAGGAAAGAAGATAGAAGGAGCAGCCAAACTTTATTGATTGAATCTTGTAGCAATTCTGGGATAGACCCTAAAAACATCTCACTCTCCAAGCTTATACGAGATTGCACTTGTTAAGTGGTAACATTAGTAAAACAAATTCAAAATTACTGCAAATGCCAAAAAATCAACCCAAGGAAGCTGGTTGAGTAAACACATGTTGCCCCTTTACCCTGGGCCAAACCGCAATATATTACTTCATAAGGCCACTGCAAGAGCAACATGATGACACAAGCTAAATATTTCTTTGGCAAAACAGATTTCTCTGCTACAAATATATATATATAAAATTGTGATTCTCTGAATGTACTAGAAACAAAAAGCAGTTGTTCAGAAACCCTAGCCTGCCTTTTAATCAAGCCTGTGCTCTAACGAGCGGTCTCTCTTGCCTCTCAAATAACCTACTGTTTTCTCACTTTCTGCTTCTGAAATAGTCATTCACATCTCTAGTTCGATGCTTCAGACTCCGTTAGCAATCAGCAACAGGGAAGTCTCTCATCTCCTGTGTTGGCTTTTCCACAGTTCTTTGCCATGAAGACCATGCTACCACAGGTAACAGCTTCTAGTATTTAGCTTCTTTTACTGCTAAAAGGAACTAATTCCATAAAGCCCAAGCAAAACATGGCTTTGCATGCCCAATAATTTCATCTGTGACTGGCTGGGATATCAGACACACTCCCCAGCTGGCTCCCAAATGTCAGTTCTGAGAGCGGCTTAGCCCAGCAAGAAAAAAAATTAAGAAATTCAGCAACTGACTCAAGGAATGATTTACCTAATTTTTGTCAGAACATTTTCATTACAAAAACCCAAATTGATTTTCATCTTGTCCAAGTTACTCTAGAGCTTTCTTTTTTCTTCTCTCCCAATTTTCTTTTAGCAAATCAGGAGAGGGTGTTTCTAGTTCATCCCTGATGTGGAGTGGCTGGACTAGAATGTGAACATTTTGTTCTAATTCATTACTAGAAACTAAAATTGCAAATCATACATAATTCTAGTATCATGGAAGCTTTTAACTGCACTAGAGACTAATTCTGGTCTCCGTGGTCCTCCTTCCAGGGGACTAGGATATTTCTGCTTCTGACAAGCAAGGAGGAAAAAAACCCGACAACCATGCTTTTGTCAGCAGCCACATTTTTCACTGAACAGCCAATTCCCTGCTCTCCTGCATGGAAAGATAACAAACCACTCGCAACACTGTCTACAGACACCAGCAGCGTTATCTTGCTTATGCCTAGACTTAAGCACAGCAGCAATGTCACAATACTAATTTTCCAGTCACGCGACAGCATGTCCTGAGAACTGAATCCAGAGTACCCATCACGGTGATGCACTTCATCTCCTGCCTACAAACTTTCCTTCATACAGCTACTGGTGGAGAAGTTCTGTAGGTTTAATCACTGCTGTAAATTTCAGAGAATGCAAGTAATTTCTCCATGGAGAGTTTAGATCTCTCCTGAAGCAAGCTAGCAACATCATTTGTGTCCTGTGTCAGCCAGTAAGTTCTAGAAGTAGAGTCCAACATCAAAAGGACTCTGAAACATGTGTGAGCTGAAAGAGTCACAAACTCCCTTTTCAGTTCTGAAAAATGTTAAAGCATGCTGTTGACTCCTGGAATGGTTTCCCTTTTTCATCCAGCCTATACAGTGGTTTTGAAATATGGGTAAGCTTACAGATAAACCTTCTGTAATGGGAATGGAGCCCTTTAAAAATCTGCAGACCTGTGAGTTTTGGGGGAGTTAGGCAGTTCTGCAGAATTTCCACCCTCCTGACCGCCCCCTTCCTCTAAGCAAATTCTTGTCTCGCTGGTTATGCCTAAGGTAGTTTCTCACTTTACAGAATAACTGCCATTTCTTTTGCTTTAATTACAGATTGGTAGCCTTCGGGTTATTCTAAATCATCTGTGAGAGTATTGATTCCTCTTCAGAGGTGTGGTAAGCACCAAGACATCTTCTAGGTGTAAAAAGACTCCTTCCGAGTCTCTATGAAGCCATGACACATGTCCCAAGCAAAAAAAACAAACCCACTCATATTGCCACAGGCCATATCCTGCTGTGAAAGGATCTATTTCCTCATCTTTTAAAATGATTTGATTTTCAAATGGTCCACAGAGAATCTAATGCTGATAATTCTTCCCAAGTATGTGCAAGACCCAAGAAATGGCCAACAGTGCAGTTAGATTATTCTGACAGATTTCTCCAGTGATCTGAAAAGCTTCTGCCCTCTTTGAAACTGCTTAATTATCCAGCTCCTACTCCACAAGCCCATTTTGTGCAGGACCAGTATAATAGAACCTGTGTCTTTGTTATGTTGCGGAAAAACATTCCAATTCCTAAGCAGAAGGTCTCAGACCGTTCTGTTCCACCTCATTTGAAAATACAGCACAGTGCTGAAATACATCTTGACTATCCCCTGATGAGCATTTTTCTATCAGCAGGTACCAGCTCTACTAGCTCACACTTTGCGAAGCCAACCATTGCAGTTATTTCTTACAGGGCAGGAATATTCAGCAACTGAACATGATCACGTTGTTCAGACCCACACAAACTTCAGCGGGTACAATCCCTTCAGGATTTTTCTTTTAAAATAAATCCTTTTCTTACTATGAAGTTAGCGTAACTTCTGAGCTTTGAGCTTTTAAGTGCCAGATCAGGTAAAAGCATCCCACCCTAGCAATCAAAACATCTACCATGGGCAACCCTGTATATTTAAGAATTCTCCTTCCCCCCTTCTTTCCTCCATCCTCCAGTTATCAACATTTTTTTCTGCTTCACTTCATTTTTTCACTTTACTGCAATTTCCCATTTTAAAGAACAAATTTCCCTATCTGCACAATTTTCAAAACTGCCATGAGTGAGATTAAAACATGCTTCCATCTTTCCCTGCAACTGTTCTTAGAGGGGCTACAGCAGTGTAATTCCGTCTCCCACGGCAGCAGCTCCTGCTGCAGCCGGTTCCAGTCCACAGTGAACGTGCCAGCCCGCCTGGAGTGGCATGGTCATCCCCTCACTGACCTCAGCCAAGGACAGCTCAAGTACTGTGCCTTTCAAGCTGTGCTCAGCAAAGGAAACTTTAACTCCCACTCCCCTAAGTATGCGAAGATATGCACTGAAGGAGATATACGAGCTTTGGGCCTGATCCCAGGAGACAAAGAGCTGATCACATAAATGCTAAGAGCCAAGGAGGCTCTCAGGGCTCTGTTAAATTGGATCCAGAGTAGTAAAAACATTTCATTCCAAGTGCATTTTCATACACAATACATGCTGTACTCCTCAGCCCTTTTAGAGATTTCTCTAATATTGTGTTTTAGTTCTCATGTTTTTAAATGCAGTTTTCCTTAATTTCAGTATAAAGATTTTGAGAGTCCTTCTTCTGGCTTTAGAGAGGGTATTATGTATTTTTTTTCAAGTTTAAAGAACTACACTGTTCAGTAAATTTAGCTCTTCGTATTCCAAAATTACAAGGATAAGTGAAGTTACATCATGTGAATTATGAAGTGATAATGTCTTTAGTTCTGCCCCAATCAGAAGTGTAACTGTTTAAGGCTTGTAATAATCATGTTTAAACATATTCAGATTATAATTACTTTTCTTCTGATAATGATAGCCCGTCTGATTGGATGATTACCTATTTGACTTTGATAAGTCTCGAAGGTCAAAGAAGATAATTACAGACATCTGTTTTCTCAGAAAAATAAACTCTTGGAAAATAATATTTAAAGTGACATCTGCAAATAAGCATTTTAGAAGCATGGTGTTCATGTGAAAGTCAGAGGCAGCAAATAAAATAAATTGTAAACTTTACAATTGTAAAGCAAATTGTAAAGTTACCAAGTTATCACACTTCATTTGTAAATGTGCAAGCTTTCTTTTGTTACTTACCTAAGCATAAATAACTTCAGTCTGATCAGAATATATTTGAGTCAACGTTAAGAATAAAAAGAAATGAAGTAAAAGTAATGCATGTTCCATACATGTTTAAACCATTCCCGTAGGCATAATTTGTTTGAAAAAGAAAATTGTGTGTTTATTCAAAGAGGGTAGCAGATTATGTACCCCACCTGTTGCTATTTCTAAGGAAAGAAGAGGAATATTTCAGTGTCCTAGCATACAGTAATCAGAATGAACTATCTTCTTTGATTTGGCCTGTCATGCTCTTCAGTGGCCAAAGGTGCACTGCTCAACAGTTAGTACCAAGGCTATGGACTACTGAAGCATTAATAATTGGCAAACAAACAAATCTAGAGCAAAAGTCATATGCATTTGTCTCCGGAAGAGGAAGAGGCATGAAAAGAGCCACAAAAAGAGCCACAGGACCTAAGACAAATTTTCTAAAAAGCAAATGTTCTTCACTCATATGCTCTTCCTTTGCCTTGTACCCTCTACAGCAGGTTACTCTTCAGGCATGTGAGCACAAAAATGCTGTCAAACCAAAATCCTCTGCTCGAGCTAACAATAACTTCTTCATTCCCAATATTCACCCATTTCTTCTACATCAGCAAAATCCTGTAGTTTAAACAGCTTTTCTCCTCAGCAGGCACTCAAATAGACACTTCGGCAGAAACTTCTGCACTGCTCTCCTGGCTTGTCTGCCTCTACAGAATGGAGATTTTACTTTTTTTTTTTTTTAGGGTAAACAATTATACTCAAGAACTTTCTGAATGCTCCCCAGTGATGAAGACCTAATTTATGTAGTTCAACAAAAAACAGAAGTCACTGTAACCTACTAAAGCCAACAGCTGACAAGAGACACATCTTCCTCCTGTTCTTTGTAGTACCAAGCCATAATAAGATCAGCTTCATTATAAGGACTTTAAATATTCTGATTGGTACACACAATCATCCACTTGTGTTAATCTGTAACCTTTCTGGTTTCGTGAAACTTCACCTTGAGGGAAAATTCCTAAGTTCTTCTGCTTAGAATATAAACAGTGGAAAGAAATCAAGATACCATCACTTATCTTCCAAACTAGTCTCCAGAGGTAGGTTGAAATCAAGTTAGAATCACCGTATCTTGAACAATGCAGCTAGTTGGGTTGCATGATTGCAAGATTAGGATCTTGCAAAACAGAGAAACATCCATTCTAAAAGAGATCATACTGAGAAAGAAAAAAAGACTATGCAACAGAATGAGGAAGAACACAAATTCTCAGGTGGTGAAAACACGCCCAGAGCATTGTGTCTCACTCAGGAGGGAACTGCAGAAGGTAATTAGGGAAGTCAGTTGCAACATGAGATTCAGGATGCAGGCAGCTGGCCCCCATCTTTGGAAAAGCAGCTAGATAGGCTTATATTTTGTACTTTGTAAATACTAAATCAAAAGATCAGGGGCCTGAAAATTTACAATCTATTCCCAAAAAGAATAACCACCCAGTTCAATTTAATTTTAAAACACCAAAAAATGTCATACTCAAAACATAAGCAAATGAAAAATATGGGGAAGTAGGTGGCTTTTCTACATTTCCTGAAAATCTGAAGACCTGAAAATCTGACAGTCACACAATAATGGATAGATCCTTTTCAGGTGAAGTCTGATTTACAGTGTTGTGCTATTGCCCTCAAAATTATAAGAGACACCTGTGTTTTAAAATAAAGTCTGTTATCTATTGTCAAGGAAATGAGATGCTGAAGAAAAGTGTACTCAAACTTTGTTAATATATGATAACCAAAACTTAAGATATTCTCTTGAAAATGTAAAGATTTTTTTTAAGCAAATGCAAGGGAGTATTTGATAACTACTGAAACAGGAAAAGCAACCAAACATTAAATGAGAACAGAGGTGAGTAAAGGGATAAATTAACCCCAACTAAAATCGGTATTGTACAAATATGCGATAACAGTTCTTCAGAGAAGGACTAACAGTCTAAACAGCTGAGCCAGACAGATGATAGGAGAAAAGATAGTCTCAAATTAGAGAAAGGGAAAAGAGCACAAGACCCATTAATGGCCTTGCCCAAACTTATACTAGACATTTTTACCAGGGATACAGTTTGAATTTGTGTCTTCTGATTCCCTAATCTTTCAATCTCTAGGAAGCATTCCTCTTTTCCTGCTTCCACCGTAGCACAGATTAACAGAAAAGAAACAAAAACATTTGCCACCCCGACTCTAATACAGCAAGACAACAAAGACCTGTAACGCAGGCAGCAGTAGGCTAACACTACGGTTTACACCAGCAGAGGCACTGCTGCTAAAATAGATACCAAACTTCTCTGCAGGGAGTAGAGCTTCTCCTTGTACCTGGCCCGTTTTCTGATCTCACCAGCTTTGATCTAACTAGATGATGACTTTGGGGTGGGTTTAAAAGAGCACCCAAGGGGCTGGAAGACCACAGACTGAGGGGAAGAAGTCTTGGCCTATTCCTTATCTGCCAGGTTGGAGGTGGGAAGAGAGAAGCAGAAACTACTTTTCTCATTTGGTGTTGAATCACAGTCAGACTAAAGAACAACTACTCTTGCTTTGAACAGCTTGACAGCAACAGAAATAATGCTGAGGCTTCAGGGTGTACTCTGTCTTTTCTGGCGCAAGTACTGCCCCTACATCAAGTGGGATACAGTTGAAAGGAAAGGAAAGGGGAGAAGAACTGATCCCTTGGGAAGTTTGCTACTTGCCCGGGATCCAGATCTTTCTTCTCTGTTCATTCATCTCCACTCAACAGCATGGTCTTCAAGCTCCTTTTAGTCTATTGCCTACATAAAATTAAAGCATGGAAATTGAGGAGGAAGAAATAATTCCACATGTGAACCAGAATGACTGTTAAGTGAACATTCACCACCTAAGAGGGGAAGGGGTGCTGTTCCTGTCCCAAAACTTCTTTGCCACAGAAGATGGGAGAGACTGGGTCACCTCAACAGGTCCTTCTGAAATTAACAGAACTAATTAGAACTAACCAACTCAAAGGCAGGCTTAAACACACAGACTGAAGGGAAGCACAGGATGTCCTAAGTGTTCCCCCCCTGCCCAAAAGAGGTCTTAAAGCAAATAATTGTATTATTATGTAATTAGCCTTATTACTGTTATGCCAAACAGAGCAAGACATAAATAAAAGTAATTCATCCAGCATACTCATGTTTGCAGGTTATCACCTGTGACAATGTCCCCCTGAATGCAGGAACACTTAAAAAACTTAGAGAACATTTCAACAAACAAGCACGCTGATGGTTTTGTTTCTTATTTGTACTAGCTCTTAAGAATGTGAACACACGCTTTGCATTGCATGTAAAATGTTCCATCTCTCCTGCCATGACACCAAAAGATGATGTATACAACAAACCCAGAGATCCATATTGTATCTACTGAAAAGCTGCACCCAAAGCATCGTTTTGTGAACATCAGTGTTACTCTATCCTATGAGCAGTACTGGAAAAAACAAAACAGAGCAACAACTGATGCACCTCTTTAAATCTTTTNAATCTTTTTTTTTTTTTTTTAATCACAAGGCAATATTGTCCACAAAAAAAGTCATTTTTCTATGGGTTCAATGTCATTCAGTGCAAGAGATTGTTCATCTTTGGAAACAGACTTTGAGCTGGTCTGTCATCTCAGAGAGGGGAAAGGAGTTATGTTGTAATCAAACTGTATTTTTAGAGCATAGACCAGGCAGTGGTCTATGTTCAGGGAGACTCCTGAACCTGTTTTGACACTTCCTGGCAGAAGAAACAAATATTGTAGACATGAGGAAGAATAGTTAAGTTCAAGCTGGATTTTCAAAAGTGCTCAGCATTGGTCCAACCTACGTATTGACACACGGACTATATAGTCAGTAGCAACAATCACATTTTTGTACTATATTTCTGTAGGCAAATGATTGTGCTGTAATGATATACACTAAGTATTTTAACTGGCAATAAACCAACGCATATTTACAATATATGTGTGGGAAGGTTTTGAATTTCTTAGGTAAAAGAGGAACAGCTCTCTGGTGATGAATAACAAATGGCGAATCCTTGTTCCTGAGGTAGATCCCTGTCGCAGTAACTTCACAAAGGGGAAGCTGTAATTCAAGTACATTTGTAATTGCTATTCCTATTGAAATTTTTATTGAAATATGAAACCCAGGTATAAAATGACCCCATGATAACATAAGAGTTAAACGTTATTCAAGTCTCTCAAGTAGCATCGGAGCTATGGGTGAAATCAATGTGC
>VZTV01041498.1:16692-30866 GCA_013400875.1 Anhinga rufa | reverse complement strand
CGCCCCCGAGCCCCCGCCTCGCTTTTCCCTCCGAGGCGCTTGTTCCGCGTGGAAGGGGAAGGGAGCAGACGCACCCGGGTCCCGGGTCCCGGCCCCCGCGCGAAATCCACGTGGTGAATATTTGTCGCTGGGAATAACTGGGGTGCCGTTGCCGTTCCCCGAGCGCCCCGGTAGTCCGGCTTTCTGCTAAAGCCGTGCGCCCTTCTAAGATTTCAGTCTCTTCAGTAGGAAACCGAACGTATTGTAAACGGAGAGAAAAAAAAAAATCAACTCATTTTTTAACTTATCTGCTTCCTTCAGGGTGTGCATTCTTGCGGCATGGTGGATGGAAGCGGGCTTTTTGCTTAGGAAATGAAGGGAGCCCTGTACGTTCCCCTATTGTTAATTGTAAAATGGCTTTCCACGCACTCCACTCTTTGTTTTGCAGGCGGCGTTGTCCCCCTGCTGAGACAAAGGCAGTGTCCTTAACGCACTTTTATTGATGTTTCATGTAAAGAAAAAAAGAACACAGCCTTTTTCCTATTCAGCGCTTAAAGGTAATGATCTGGTCGGAATGCCTGGAGCGGTTAAGTAAGAGGAATGGACTAGCGCTGGCAATTGCACTGGGGCAAAGAGCTGCTGGAGTGCATCCCAAAGTAATTTCTGGTCAGTTTTGTTCAATTTGTTAACTATTTCTGCTGAAAAATCTTATAAGGTGGTCGTGGTTGTACTCGACCATAAGTGAGTCCTTTCACAGCAAGAATAGCTTAATATTTGAAAGCGTCTGGTAGTACGTCCCCGACATTACAGCCAGAAGCGGGCCACTTCTGAAGGGCGCTGGTACTTGCAGATTCACTCAGTGACCGTTTACGTAGGTCGGTGCAGCTTCCTTGTCCCTTTCCCTACAGAAACGGGGCAGAGCGGGGCATACACCTGAATGTAGGGTAAGGCTGGATGCCCCGAGAGGCGCAGCGGTTCCCCCCTCTATGTCCACAAGCCCTGCTGCAGGGTGCTGCAGGAGGAGAGTCAGAAATATTCCCTGGCTCTGGCTGCTGCCTTCCTTCCCTGAAAAAGAGAGGTGAAAAACCGGTGTCAGATCGTCTCGGATGTTACTGCTCTCAAACTGGTTGTAACTCCTCACGAAGGAGGGAGCTCCCTGCAGGTTACCGCTGCTTCTCTCGTAGTGACAAGTGTCTTGGTGTGGTTTCAGGGCGCGGTGTGGGCTGAACTGCTTTCCAGTGTTGCCTAAACACATTTTAAAATGAAATTGGTAAAGGTACTGCTTGGGTGGCCACAGGCACACTTGGCAGAGAAACTCTCTTCCCACTCTCCTCAGGCACAGGTAGCGATCATGGCCCTTCCTGACAAGCTGGGGCATAACGTTAGGATAGCAAGGCAGAAATTTTAAATAGGCCGTGAGGCAGAGAGAGAAAATCCTTCCTGTTGTCTGGCAATGTTTCACTGTCATAGCGCAGAGTATTTTTTCCGCATGCTGAGGTGCCAGCAGTTGGACAAATAATAAACTAAATTTGGAGATAAGGAATATCAGCTGCCTGTATTTAATATACATACAGAATGTGACTATTATATATAATAACAGTGAAAATAATCATAATTTGATAAATAAATAGTAGTTTATTTTTATCTGCAAGGAAGACTAAGCTAGGTGAGGATTTATCGATAAATATGCTTGCTGCAAACTTTGACAGAAAGTCCCAGATTCTCTTGTTTGAGAGAAGCACAGACTTGATTTGGAGGGGCTCCTGGCTCATCAAGCCTAGTCACATGCTGTCACTCTTTTGCTTTCATGAATGTGGCCAGATTTCTCTCAAAATAATCCGTTCCCCCTGCCCTTCCTGCCCTCATGGAGGGGCTCTTGCTGAACCCTGCTGTTCCAGCAGGCAGGAACCCTGTTTCCAGGCTGGATCCTTACCTGGAGTCCCTGTGGAGGCCTAGCGTTGTTGCTGTGTTTGCTGAGGGTGTTTGCACTGTTAGCGAAACTGCTGGTCCTCAGCCTGTGTTTTCCTGTTTCGTGTTCTCTTTTGAAGTATAGATACGTGCACCACCTTAGTGTTACATGTGATGCAAAAGAAACGGGTCAAAATCTGCTTTAGCAATGGTGTAAATTCTTCTCTCAGTGGGTGTAAAATAAAGCCTGTGTGAGAGCAAATGCTTTGGCCTTTTTTGAGAGCTTTTTTAGGTGAGGATCTGGGGCTGGTAACCTAGGTGTGATTTGTTTTTTTCCCTGTTTCCTCCAGAGTAAAACTCAGTTTGTGCGAGGTCATAGCTGGTAACATAATGCTAAAAGAATACCTTCCTGACAAGCAGGACCTAAATAATAATGTGTACACACTTTAGGATTTTTTAAAAGAGAGTACTCTGTAGGAAATAAATCTATTTATTTAATGCCAAACCCTCTGGACTTAATTTTTCTATTGAAGCTTATTATTATGTCAGCAAGGACACACTTAGTGAAGTTACTGACAGGTACATTTTTAAAAGAATAGAAGGATATGTTATTAAATGTTACACATAGCCGTTGGAATTTATTATTGCAGTAGACTGTAGAATTACCTACTTCAGTCATTAGATTTAAAGGCTGAATTGGATGATAATGTGATTAATATCCTTTATAGGTTTGCATGCGAAGATGAGAGTATTTACCCTTGCTTCAGTCTTTGTAGCGCTGCAGGACCTGGGTGGTTTCTTTCGCCTCTCCTATATTGCATTGCTGGTGTTCACAAGCGGTATGTGAAGGCACCGGAAGATTCAGCTGCTCCTGAAACCATGGGAGTAGGTTGCTGCTTCACCCTGCGAGTTCACAGTTTTTTTCCTAACTGTTGATAGTCAGATGCACACGTTGCCTTGTGTTTTCAACGTGGCTAGAGTTAAGGACCTCAAATCTCCTTCCCTAACCCACTTTCTAAAATATGGCCTTTGCCATATTGCTACAGTCTAAATCTCATCAACACCCATAAATTAAACCATGAAATAAGAATAGAAAGGTGGAATGCCTGCAAGTGTGTAATAATAAAGGATGAGGCAAAAGTCCTGTGTTACGGTAGGACAGGTGGTGTTAGCAAGAGACACAACACCAGGTCCATCCATAGGGACGTGGAAGCCACCCGTCTTACAGCAGAGTTCCTGAAAGCCATGGCACTGTGGCTGTCTTCTGTACTGAAAATTGTCTGTCTCGGCTGCAGTGGGTTTTAGTCTCTTGTAGTCTAAGTTGAAGGCAATGGCAAAATTCCCAGTTGCTTCAGTGAGGCCAGGTTCTCCACCTCGCGCTGGTTTAGTGTACATAGAATCAAAGTGCTGCCTAACAGCTAAACTAAAACCAACTCTTCTCCTAGAAAATGTCTAAATGTGGTACATGCATTCAAAAGTAGATAAATTAGCTTAGACAATCACCTTTTTGTTAACCTGAGTTTGTAACCCTATGGGATGTTTTATTATTGTTTTGAACAGTGTTTTATCTCTGTAAGTGGAGCATTTTATCTTCTCATAGATGGGTTCAGATATAATGAACCTATTACAAATGGGGTTTGGTTTTTCCCATTGAAAATGATGTGGAAGAGGTATGGGTGTCTTAGCTAAGGTCAAGTCCTGAACTTTTTGAGTAAGTTTCCAATGTCATGAGTATTTCTCCAGCATTGAAAGAATGAGCAGAAACAAAACGAGAGGGTAATATCAACAGCCTTGTGGTATCCCTCATGTAAATGTTTTGTTATTCATCAGACTGGAGGGTGGATGTGTGCCGTGTTGCCTGGAATGGAATCATTTCAGTCATAAGACAGCAGAGGCCAAGAATGTTTTAAAGTAAACTTGTATGTGTGGAAACTCTGGTGCCTAAGGCTAGAAATCTATTTCTAATTTATTCCACACTAAGATAATCTGAAAATTGTGGGTTTCTCCTGCTTGCAGTTGTTGGGATTTGTTTCTGAACCAAAAATAGTAATACCTGATGGGAAGGGCTTAATCCCAAATTTGTTCTGGCTCTACAGATGATTTAACTCTGCTGCAGAGGTTCATAGCTACATAATAATTTGTGATAATAACTTTCCAAAAAGCATTAGTGGGTTTTCTGAGGCTTGACAGCATTTGAGGGGAAAATAAACTTTCAGACATACCTGTAGCACCTAGAGTAGATAGGACAGCATGCTCTGTTTGAATAATGTGAAGATCCCATATTCTTAAAGAAAAAAGTATTCTGGAGATAGAAGTGAATATAAATTTCTTCTCCTTAAAAGGCAAAATTAACAGCTGTTGCTTTTCAGCAGGCCAGTGCATTGACACCACGCTGAACATACGGTGGATTGCAAGCCTTTTGCTGGGTCAACCTGACCAATTTTAGTGGGGGAACCTTGATTAAAAAAAAAGTCCTGTGGAAATTAAGTGTTGCAGGTGTAAGGAAAAGATGGATTAGAAATTGCTTCTGATCTATTCTCTATGTAAAACTGTGACATGGATGGGATCAAGTTACAGGCATAAGGAAGAGTGCAGGCTGCAGCCTAAAATGAGGGGGAGAGAGGCAGCAGATCTTAACACGGGGACAGGCAGGTTTCCTCTCCCTCTGACCCTCCCGTGCTGGGTTCTTGTCTGTGACACTTTCTCATATGGTGCCGTATTAGCAGGGAAATTCACTCCTGAAATCATGGGACTCACACACAGTTTATAGAGGGAAGCCTCTGCTGTTCTCCAAGCCTTCTCTGCTCTGCACGCACCCAAGTTCAGTATCTGGAAAAGCCCTTTCATTGCCTTAACATGAAACTGCTCCTGGTATTTCAGTTTGTTCCAGCAACTGTTGATCCTAAACTTGAGTTGCCGTAAAAGCTGGCTAAAGGGAATGCGGTACAGTTGCTTTTCTTATGTTGTTGCTTGTTTCTATAGAAACATCTTGTTTCTGTTTTATAAGTGGTGTCTAGATTCTTGCTATGAAATGAAGTTAACCCAATCTTTGTTTTGCAGTTTTTTTATTTAAACTCCCTCTAAGTATGTCACTTTATTGGTAGCTGTTGTAAGGTACTTTTGGTATCAAGAGTTTTTCTAGTTTTCTTGTGTTTGCTTTTTTCCCTAGAGGAACAAGTTAAACAGTTTTTCTCTGTCCTGTTTTTCATCTGGAAGTGAGGTATGAGTTTTTTTTCTCATTTCCTAATCTATTAATCTTTCATATTCAAATATCAGATTAAAATGAGCCTAGAGAAATGAACCTTTTTTTTTTCCAGACAGTTGAGATTAATTTTGTCGTCTTAATAGTCTGTTGGCTGAGTATCAAGATCTTTTTACTGCTTACATTTACAAGGTCAAATACTAATTGTTAGTTTCATGCTAGCAAAGGATGCGAAGGGATTCTGCTGTACTAGAAGAGAAAGAAAATCATAAACCTTTCCAATAAAATTATTTACCCTCCTTAGGCCAATTTAATTTTCTTTTAATTAACCATAAGAAATCTTTTGAAGTACAAGAAAGCAAGGTGAAATCCTGGTCACATGCCAGGTGTTACTAGTAACGAAACTGTCTAGCCTTCCATATGTGGAGGAGTAGGAGGCAGAAAGCCTGCGCCTGGCCGACCCGTGTGTTGCAGGGTTTCATGCTGGTGCCTTGTGACAGGGCGAGGCTGTGGTTCAGAGAAAGAAGAGGTCACAACCTGGGAACTTGCTGCTTGCTACAAATCTCCAAAGCCTGTCCATGGCAGTACACCGGGCAGTCGGACGGCTGAGTACCAGCAAGACTGGGTAATTCCTTCCTGCAGGAAGGCTACCTAACTATCAAACATCTGTAGCCATGTGTTGGCTGGTATGTGCCCCCATCTGCACCCAGCAGAGCTGGTCTCTTATTTTGGAGGGGAGGGAACTTGTGGTTTCTTCCATCCTGGTCTCTGTCATCTGCTCACTTTCTTCTCGTATTTTTCTATAAGATTGAGCTTGAAGTATTTTCACTTTCGGTTTGCATCCTCTACAAAGATGACTTTGTGAAGCTCTCTCTTCTGAGCATTAATGTTCCAGCTTTCAAAAATATAGGAGTATTTTTCAGTAAGCAAGCATGATCGTAAAGTCGCATCTCAGTGGCTTTTTTGACATTTAAGTTTCTATGGGCTTCAGCTACCAGACATACCACCTGGTCCCTGGTGTAAAAATAACCATGACTGAAGTAAAATAGATAGTGAGGAGTTAAATACTGCAGAGGAAACTTTTTACTTGAAAAAAAGGAAAATGTGCGGGTGGGTATGTAAATGTGGTATCCCTGCGTTTCTTTATTACACTTTTTTTTTAACATATCATTTAGATGTCGTTAGACACATGTTTGCCACTAACCTCAAAAGGGGTTTCTTTTCTATGTAACGTGGATATAATTTCCTTAAATATTGTATTTTTCTTTCTTTTTTAACTGTGAATGTGACCGATTGTGATCTGAGGGACGTTACAAACAATTAGGAGACACTGCTGCTTTTCTGTGTTGAAGGTGAACCCTGTGGATACCTGTTTCCTACTCCCCTCTCTCTTTTTGCCTTCTTTGCCCAGCAGCATTTTTTTGACTGTAACATCACAAGCTTTTACATGGAGAGCAGTTATTTTCCTAATCCATTGGACTTTTCTCCTCCATTGCTGGAGTGCACGTTTTTGTAATGCCCTGTTGGGTGGTTGATGCAAGAAATGAGAAAGTGATAGACTTGTACTTGGCCTGGTGCTGTTGTCAAGGGTGGCGCGGGAATTTTTCAAGTTGTCTGAGCAACAGAAGACTGTTGGGGTTTCTTCATTATCATTTTAATTTCTTCATTTTTCATTAATCATGAAAAATAGGAAGAGGGATGTTATTTGGTTTGTTTTGAAAATCTTGTACCTTCATAGTCATTGAATGGATTTTTAAATTTTTTTTTAATCCTGAATCTTTAGGTGGAGCAGGTTTTTACGTTAATCTACTCCCTCCTCCTGCAGAATGAAGGCTGTTGAACTTCATCCAATTATTTCACTCAAGTCAGTTACCTAGGATTTTTTTTCCATACACACAAACAAATCCTAAACCAAACAAACCATCTCAAGATCCTTAGGCTAAGTGTGGAAAACTCTGGACCAAGCTGCTGCTTCAGCAGATGAAATGCCTGGAAGGCAAGACCATAACTATGCCTGTTCTCCTCATGGCTAGTGCAGTGGTGAGCTTACAGGACTGAGAAATGTTGTGGTCACTTTAGAGCCATTCATTTTGTCGTCTTCCCAGACAATTCATCCAGCCCACTGCTGCCTTTCCTGGTGGCACCGTAAGATGTTGCCCGTCACGCTAGCCTTGCAGCTGTGGGGGGTGTGATGAAGCAGCGCTGTCTCTTCCAGGAGGCTGGTAGGAGGCACCGGCTGCAGCTGATGGTCACTCCTTTCAGACCACTTTCTTCTTCCCAGGGATGAGCACTGGGAGGCCCAAGTTGTTCTGGCGGGGACAGCAACCCTGAGCACACAGATTCCCCTGCACACAAATGTTGCAATAGTTTGTCACGTGTGATCTGCCCATGGCCAGCAAATCCGCCATGGCCAGCAAGTGAGGGGTGCCCTGAGCATGGGTGCCGGGCTCCATTGCTTGCAGAGGAAAGTGCTGCAGCAGCGGCCATGCCGTGCCCCTGGGAGAAGCCGCACAGACTTCCAGGCAGAGCTTGTTGGCCATGCTGTGTAAGGACATTCAGCCTTTGTGTAAGGGCATCATTCATACTGTTGTTCAGTGAGCTAGCATTGCTGATAGCGGAAAAAAGAAAGGCTAAATCTGTGCTTCCATACTCCCTTTGATTAGCCACAAGAAAATTACTTCTCAAGCATGTTGGGTAGGTTCGTGTCCCCTTCGGACCCATTTGTGTTCTGCATCCTCCAAGGGCTTGGCAAAGTTCTTTGATGTAATCTGTAAATGGTCGGGGACAGGAACTGTGGCCTCCCGGCGATTTGAGGGGAAAAGACCTTGAACTGGCTACATTATACTTGGGAGGTGCAGACAGGGATCACCCTTAAATGATTGTGAAAAGTTCAGTGCTAACTTTGTCCTTCTCTCCTAGCAAATAACATGTGAACCATTGCAAAGATGGTTTCTTTTGGGGGGTATGTTCTGATGGGATCTCGTGTTTCTCTGCATGATCAAAACACCCTAGATGGGAAAGGGTAAGCAAGAAAAAGTTCCTACTCTCAGACAGGTGGGGGGCAGCCCCCGATCGTGACTTACCGTGTGCTTTCCTGAATTTAGGCAGCAGTGAGTTTGAGTGAATGTGGTGGAAGTTTGCCATAAGCAAGGGTAGTTATTGGTCAGAACACATGTAATTTTGTGTGTTATGTTGATGACGAACATAACTGGTAAAGCCACAACCGGATGTTTGTTGGGCTCAATAGGCTGAGTTGACTTTACCTTCCTGGCTGTTTTAAAGCTAGTCCAGGAAAACATTCAATTACATGGGAGATTTTTTTTCAGAGGCACTTCAGGGATGTAGGAGCATCAGCCAGTGGAAAGAACTCACACTCAGTATCTCCTCTGGGACCACCTCGGAAACTTTAATTCTGAAAAAGGGTTCTTTTATGGCATCCTGCATGTGAGAGGGCATGTCATGGTTCTCCTTAAAGCATCCAAGCCCCCAAGCCATGTGGCCATAACAGCTCAGTAAATTTGGTTACCAAGTTTCCGTAGTAAAGTTTTTCCGAGTTTGGATCTTCACATTCTGACTTTCTGCCAGTAAGCAGTGAGACAGCAGACAAGTCTTGACAGACAACAGACAATTGCTGATGAAAATATACTATTTTGAATAGGGAGGGAATTTTTATATAACACCAAACATCTGAAAAGACAAGAGAAAACTGAGTGCTTGATGGGAGCCTTTGGGTACTGCAGTAGGCTTGTGAAGAACGTTGCTTGTGCATACGTGCTGAGCAATGGGACAGATCAAATACTTGCCCTTCTGTTCCATATAACTCTATTTTTAATTTTAAACAACTTAAAGTCTAAAATAGAAACCAAATATGAAATGGAGTATGGAGTACTGTGTCCAGCTCTGGAGCCCCCAACACAGAAAGGACACGGACCTGCTGGAGCGGGTCCAGAGGGAGGGACACGAAGATGATCAGGGGGCTGGAGCACCTCTCCTATGAAGACAGGCTGAGAGAGTTGGGGTTGTTCAGCCTGGAGAAGAGAAGGCTGCGGGGAGACCTTATTGTGGCCTTCCAGTACTTAAAGGGGGACCATAGGAGAGATGGGGGCAACCTCTTTAGCAAGGCCTGTTGTGACAGGGCAAGGGGTAATGGCTTTAAACTAAAGGAGGGTAGGTTTAGACTGGATATAAGGAAGAAATTTTTTACACTGAGGGTGGTGAGACACTGGCACAGGCTGCCCCAAGAGGAAACATTCCAGGTCAGGCTGGACAGGGCTCTGAGCAACCTGCTCTAGCTGGAGATGCCCCTGCTCCCTGCAGGGGGGTTGGACTGGATGGCCTCTAAAGGTCCTGTCCAACCTGAACCATTCTGTGATTCTATGAAACAATTTTTAAATGAAAAAAAAAAATTATTACACTATATGAAAGCATTTAAGTAATTAAAAGGAAATCAAGGCAATGAAGTCATACATGGTGATTGCGGTGATTGTACGTTTGTATAAAGGAATCTGCTATTGTAATTTGCTTTAAGGACATTGATGATCCCGCTATGTCTAAAATAAAATCACTTAGATTTAAAATTAATTTAAATTACGGTAAGGAGTAATTCATTACAGCAATTTGACAAGAAACATTAGGTTAGGAAACAATCCTCCCCCGCCCCCTCTGAATTTCTTCATCGCTCCTGTCTTTCAAAAAGTGCGGAAAGGCAAACAAATTACTGCAGATGAAGTAGACCTCTCTTACGTTCCCTCCTGCATTGTGGCAAATGAAGTCTGGGGGTGCCCCCTGCATAGCACGTGTTAGCTATGAGGAGAAGAGCTGCTGTTAAGGGCCTTGAAAGCATGCTTTCTCTGGGGCTAGCGCAGGTAAAGAAATGCCCTCTGCTCCCACTCGATACACACACACACACACAAAAATCTTAAAAGTTTTGAAGCCAAGGCTGGGTTGTTGATTTTTAGAACTGGCAACTTTGAAACAGAAGCTTCTTTTGCTTTTAAATGAGGAAGCTCTCTTTTGTTGGGGGCAGCTGCTCAGAATGGGTGCATTTATCTTTCCACGTTTTTCTGTTATGGTATTGTCTGTCAACCTTCAGGCTGATTCAGCGAGATTTAGTATGAAAATAGTCCTACAGAAATTAAGAGTCAACTGGAAACTCTGTGCCTGCTGAAGGTAGCCGGTTTCTAAGAAGTTTAGAAAAGTACTTTTTGGGGAAAAAAAAAAAAAGTATTTGGTTCTAAGGATAGGGTTTGAGAGCTACTGGCACATAGGTGGGACTATATGCTGTTTTACTGTCATCCTGAAAATCAGCGAGAGAACTTCTAGCTGCAATGTTAAAGCTTATTAAATAGTTTTTAGCAATTTGGAGCATTGTTACTGGTGTTTGCCCTAATGGTTCTATTTTAACTACACCTTTGAAGAAACATATTTGTCCAGCATGTGAAATACTGGGCAACAGTAAAGAAAAATATGCCCTCTGTGTTTCACGGTTATTCATCTGTTTTCAGCTTCCCTTGTCTTTTGCTGAGTTGCCTGAAGCAAGACACACTCAGCCTGCATTAACTGAAGCAGACTTTGAAATCTTGAGAATTTCCATGCTCATTCTGAAAGGTCTTGTAAGCTCTTGAAAATATTTGGAAAAATAATTTGACACTTGTTTTGTAATTAAACACACACTTGTCAGTCTCTGTGCCTAGAAGCTTGCTTTGCATAATTGCTTTAGGGATTCATGAAGCTACGTTTAAGGAGAGGGTGAGATAAAGTCTTGCTTTAAAAACCTCCAAACATAAATAAAAAAGCCCTGGACAGCCTAAATAAAGTGGAATTTACTCTGTACCTTGCTTAAGAGACTGTGCAACTTCTTGCTGTTAGCTTATCAAACCAGAATGGGGCTGCTGGGGAAATCCCATGTCTTACAGCTGCCACATACCGGTAGCGACGTCAGTGTGGACACATATCGTTCATGTGCTTAGCTGGTCCAGAGGGACAGAGCTGTGGAAATGTGCCTGCTGGCGACCTCCTTGCAAGTGCTTCTTCCGCTTGCTCTGTGCGAAGGCTTCCATTAATAATCCAGAGGCAAAGAAGTGATTTGTTTGTTTCTCCCCTCCTGGTTGCACTGGCCACTGGCTCAAATCCTAAGCTACTTTGCTAGAAAATGCAGTGATTTCTCCTGTACACATTAACTGTTTCTCTCAGAAGAGGTCTCTGCACTGCTTGATGTAAGCTGTGCTCTGATCCCCTCTGCCATCATCCTGTAGGCATGTGCTCCCTGTGATCTCTGCGTGCAGGAAGCAAATAAATATATTTTGCCTTCCCAGCACATCCTTTTTCTTTTCCCTAATTGTTGTGATCAATATACCACTTAGGCTAAGAGTTTGTCTCCTGTGCTCTTTGGGAATAGAGGGATGAGAGTTCCTCTAATAGCATTGTGTTCCTGGGGAGGCAAGCCCCCTGCCCTGCCGAGTCTGCGGGTGCTCCCAGAGGCTCTGCCTTTCTTGAAGAGACTAATCTTGAAACACTGGAATTAAAGAGGAGTCAACGTTTATTTCAATTAAATAAAGCACAGTTAAAGCCAAAATGCTGAAAACTGGGGTTTCTGTATCCAGTGAGGGGGAGAAAATGACCTGGGTCTGAGAAGCAGGCTGAAAACGGACAAGGCGGCGGCTGTCCGTACGTAACCTCCAGTGCTGCAGTTCTCCACATTCAGGCTCTTCTGTAGAACTGCAGGAAAATTGAATACAATATTCAGTACTGTTTAGGCTTTCTGTACCCCTCCCTTTCTGGAATTCAGAACTGAAGCTTAAACCACATTTTTTTATGAATAAGCAAATAAAAAAATACCCAAGCTGAAAATACACACAGCTGAGGGACTGTAGTGGTTTTGTTGGTGGCTTTTTTTTTAGTAGGAGCTGTGGTGCTTTACCCAACCTTCATTCACTTGGAAGGTTCTGCATCACAGCCTAAAGTCTGGCCTAGAAAAAAAGCTATTAGCTTCCTTTGTTTTTTGCTGGATGTTTTTCTGTGGGAATGGGAATTCACTTTATTACTTGCTGTCTAATGGAGAGCCTGCCACTGCTGTGGGAGGGAATTTCTGTTTCTCCACCAAGACCATGCTGTGTAACCAGGGATGCAGAACAGCTTTCATCCTTGAAGACAGAACTAAAGATACATGTTTGCTTTGGATCCAGGAGTAGACTAATTGCACATAGAATTTGCAGGCAATTTGTTGGACCCATTGATCAGTTGACTGAAATATTGATGAGTAGCTGCTGCATGTGTTTTCATTGCTGTCTAATGGAAGGATTAGAAAACTCACGTTCATCATGTTGAGAGCGTGTTCGCCCTGTCATACCCAAACACAAGGCAATAAGGTTTTGTGGAAAGGATCTCTGGACACTGAGGATGGAGAGATGGGATTCCAAGCTCTAATCCAGTTACAGTTTACATGCTGAAACAGCTGCATGTTTTCTGCAGTGATATTTAAACGGCATCTTCATCTAAAGATGTGCTTCTGCCTTCCTATGCATTTGCCCCATCATTTCTCTTTTCGGGAAAAGTGCAGAACTTGTTTCCCCTCCCCTTTGCTTCTTTGTACCACCACTTTGTGTCTCTGTGGTCCTTGGGTCTGTCTTCCTTTGCCTGACTTTCACGGCTTTCTGTGTCAACATCAGGATGGTTGTTTGCCTTCTTCCTGGTGAATCCAGTGCTCTACTTTCAGTGGTGATAGTAGTCCTTCGGTTCTCTGTGCTTTGGTGTGAAATACTTTATATTTCATGCTTAATCATTTTGTATTGTTCTTGTGCTTCTGAAGATATTCTGGAAATAATTTACAACAAATGTACTTCAGTCAAATCCCCTCCCTGAAATTACAGGCATCTAATTCCATTTTGGTTGTCCTGACACCCATGTTGCACAGACAGGTAAGATGTGTGACCTACAGGAGAGCTTTACCTTCTGGAGTGGCATCTGGAGGGGAGACAGGCTGTCATATATTTGTAGTATCACTTCAGCTGTCCCAAGTTTGGACAAGTGAGTGTCATCCTTAACGTTGTACCGAAATCGCAAGCTATGTAACATTTTCAATATCTCGATTTAAGGAGTAGCTTTTTTGCATGTATGTCTTATTTTTATGCATTCAGATAGAAACAGCTGAATCTTGTTCAGAATCACAGTAATGAGAACCGATTGTACAACATATTTCCTAATTTCATTCTCTGTCTGCAGGTCCAGCAAGAACAAAGAAACCACACCGCAGAGCCTGTAATAGATGACTATAAAAAGATGGGGACTCTCTTTGGTGAACTAAACAAAAGCCTGCTCAGAATAGGCTTCACAAGGATGTACTTTGGAGAACGGATAGTAGAACCTGTAATAATTATATTCTTCTGGGTTATGCTCTGGTTTCTTGGCCTGCAAGCTCTTGGACTGGTTGCTGTTCTGTGCCTTGTCATTATTTATGTACAACAGTAAAATTTTATAGATGCTGTTTGGATTATGTATTTCAACACTGTCACTATGTCAGTGGATTTATGTGTTTCAGTAAATGGGTGGCATATCAAAAGCTGCAATGCTTCTAATTGCATTTCACTGAACTTCCAATGTTTGAGGTGCGGGGGACTAAAATTATGCATTTTAAGCAAAGTCAGCAGTGCCCTGCTACATCTTGGAAGGGCAAAAAAGGAGATGTTTGTAATATAATGGTGTCCAATGTACTGTTTTCTGCACTCTTGGGGCCTTAGTCCAAGCATTGGCTTTTTGTTTCCCCCCCACGGTATTCTGGCTTTGTATAGTGAAAATTTCCTGACTGATTTTAAGAGGACACTTGATGGGAGTGTCCTGTTTCACTGTTGGGGGAGGCTTGTCTTCTGTTTGTTCCCTGAATCTGCGTAATTTGCTAGTTTTTTGCTGGAAAGCTAAATCTGCACAAGGCAGGTTTGCTAACAACCTACAATGACAAACGTTCGTAAGGTGAATACAACTTCCCGACACAGAAGCCTCTTTGGTTAGTATAGTTTGTAGCAAGCTTTCCCCCAGGAGACAAGCTACGCCAGCAAAATGCTTTTATACTAATATTGGTGACTTCATACAA
>VZTV01041498.1:0-16638 GCA_013400875.1 Anhinga rufa | reverse complement strand
GATGTAGCTCCGCCTTGTTTTTGGAAATGTACTCAGCTCCTGCTGCTATTTTTCTTTTTTATTACTTTATTATTATTATTTGCTTTTTCCCCCAGCCCTCCTTCTGAAGATAAATAATTGGATAATTCATGGACTTTGTAGGTAGTTACAGCTGCAATGTTGGAGAGTTGCCATTCCAGATGGCAATGCTAAAATATTGTCTGCTTCCTCTGGGTCGTGTGTGAAGTGTCTGAACAACCAGATAGGTACCAGATCAGATCTCTCAACGCTTCCCTAATTTGCTGCAGCGTGGACCCAACACAAGCTAGAAGCTTTGCTTACATAAGCGAATCAGACCTGTTTCCTCATGCAAGGCAAGAATGTAGTTGAAATCAGGTGGTCATTTTATTTAGTACTCTTAACTGATTCATTTCCACGCTAGCCAACAAAAATGTGTATCTATAGGTGCATGTCAAGGGCAACACAAATGGGACAATAGGATATATACATTCAAGAGCAGGTGCAAAACTCACTCTGGCTCCCCAGGAGCCACACCAGGGGTGTATTGAATATTTCCAGGTTAAATGTGCTCATTTTTTGAAGAAAAACAGTAACATGAGACAGAACCTTTACTAAATAGGTTACCAAATTAATATTTGCTGTACGTTACTTTTAGTAAGAAACTTAATTGCAAAATTGACTTCATTTTCATGGTAGAGTGAAGTTATACATTTACCTAAAGAAATGTAAAAGAAGATGTGAAGTTTATAGAAAACTACTTAAACCTTTTACAGTGACTTTTTTCCTAAACATTTTTTTTTACTCGCAGAGATCAACAATAGATTAGTTGAAAATGCTGTCTTATCCAGAGACTTTTGAAGTTAAGGGGAGCTTCCCTATGGTCCCAGTCCTGCAACTGCATTCTCACGGCCAATTTTATGCCTATATGGATCATGTTGGTGGCTGGGCTCTATTCCCAGAACCCTCAGCCCCAGTTCTTACCGACTTTCCTATTAGTGAAATAATTGTTATTTAGGGCAGTGAACATGAAGGCCCAGCTCCTTGAAAGTCTTTATGTGCCTAAATGCCATCTGTAGACATGTCTCTGTACTTTTCTAATGAATGCGTGGTTACCTTCTGAGGAGCCAGGTCTCCTCTCCAGATCTTCAGATGACCTTGACTGTGGATCCAAGCGGCTCTGCTGAACCAGCAGACTGAGGCCCAGCTGTGTGTTCAGATGGCAACCTGTGCTCATTGGCACCTAGTCAAATAGTTATGCTGACGGCAGGGATCCGTTTGACCAATTTGACAACAAGGTGTTCCTGGATACAGGAGGTTGTTATTTACAGCTGGAAGTCCCAAAGCAAACAGCAAGTACAGGCTGAACACCGAGGCAGGAGCTCTGTACTCACAAGTGCCTAGGGGTAAACTGTGGTTTTGTTTCAAGTCCCTTCGAAAGCAGAACATCTTTTACACCTTTGCATATTTGTATAGATACAATGGTGGGTTTATGTGTATTATTCTTTATAAGGGCTGTACTACAAAAGCATCTTGTCATTAAAAATTCCTTCCTCTCCTCCCACAATCAAGGTACTGTTCAGAGGATCTCATCCAATTCCTTTCGTCCTGTAGGAAAAAGTGTGTCTGTGATATCCTTGTTGTAGTAGTACTCTTGTATAAAGACACTGTGCTGTGAGATGGCATGCAGTATTTCCTGAAGTGGTGATTTTGCTCTGTACATAAGGAATGGGGAACAATGAACCAAGGGTGTGACTGACAAGTTAAGTAACAAAATTGTTTATATGCACGTAACCTTTTATTATGCGCATAACTATGTTTCACTCACGAAGTCATTTTAGTTGTTCTTTTGATGTTCATGTTTAATTGTTTTGATGTTCATGTACTCTAGGGAAAGGTAGCTTTTGGACTAAGGTTGTGTACGGTGGATGTTTTTTGTGGTTTCTCTTAAGGGTAATTTACTATGTCTTGTCCTCCATAGAAGTTCTTAATTTTTAAAAATCTGACAAAATATCCCTCTTAATGGAGTTAAGTTGACTGAAAATGAAAAAGAAAAATAATGTATTGCATGGAAGATACCCCTCGCCTGTTTGGTTTCATACATTCCACTGCATATAAGAATTTGCACCAAATCGTCTCTCCTAATTCTATGTTATTGCTATACTATCTCCCTGTCATTTGCAGGAAAAGAAAGAGTTAAGGAAAAAAGGGGACTGGGATAGAATCAAACATAAAGACTGGAAAATGGAATGCACAAAAATGATGCATTTATGTGTCGAAAGAAATCTGATTGTAAATGTGTGCCAAAAGTGAGGGGGGAATGGGTGAACAGTCCTTGCATTATGTTCTTCCTTCTATCCAGATGTGGTTCCAAGGCAGAGGAAGCACCAAGCGTTCAAAGGATGTCCCTAGCTAAAAAGCAGAAGGTTAATTAAAAAAGAAAAAAGACAATTTCACTTTCGTCTATATAGTAAAAATTGATAATGTTATTTATATTTGTGTATATGATTTTTATTCTTGCTAGAACTGAAAGCACCTTTATGCATCTGTGCGTAGGACTGTATGAAAGAATTAAGTCCCTTAAATCTGTGTTAAACAAGTGATGTAATTCCTGCTGGTCAGTGTAACATCTTGAAAGCTTTTTACATAACCTCTGTTTTTTAAAGGATGGACTCTTCAGTACAGTTTCACACCCCCCAGATGTTTGAACTACTGTGTACAGAGAAGAAACTCTACACGTAGGAGAATCTTGGAGCATCCTGTTTGCACTGAAAATCATCACATCCAAACTATCCATACAAAAAGGAAAAATCATATTTCTTAAAACCTCTGTATTAAATGAATCCTATGGAAAGCACTTTGTTATTCTTTGTAATAAAAAGTATTGTCATCAATGAGAATTGTGAATTCTTTGTGGTGCTTTGTTCAAAGTCACTTGACTCCTTTCAAAATTTCATGGTAGGCCCAGATGAAATGGGGCAGCGTTCAGATATCCACTGAAATCAGTTAACTTGCAGCTAGTGGAGAAATAACTGCACTGCAAGAGCTGAATAAACTGCATCAGGTCTCCCTGGTTGAATGTGCAGCAAGTTATGCTGAATTAAAGAAAAAAAAAGTAATCGAGCAGGGTGTTACCAAATAATGGCAACATTATAGTGTAAAGTAGCTTTTATTTCACAGTATATCTATTTTGCATCCAAAGCAGCCTCTGAAGGAACCAAATGTGGTCAGAGGTGTGAAAAATCCTTTGCAGTGACAGTTGCTGTGCTACAGAAATGTTTGGGAGTTTTTGTTTGGTTTTTTAAATACGCACAGAACAGCATATGTTTCCAAACAAATCCACTTCAAACCGTTCATTCTTATTTTTTCCATGGGTCAGAAGGGGTTTCGTTCTGCCAGATCCAACAGACACTTAAATGTATCTGTGTTGCTCAGGATGCACAGTGAGTTAAGCAGTGTAGGTTTCCTAAAAGTAGCAAAGTTGAATTTTGGTCCTTCAAACTCATATTGGTGGTTGTGCGCAAAATAACTAAGGCTCACTGCTTGAATAAATTCGAGCCTTCAGGTTTTACTTCTGATAAAGTATCTTGGTCAGGCCTTTCATGGGGTGCATGCAAATGCAAGAACAACCTGGCTTTGACTCTGATTCTTTCCATCTTGGGCTTTTACTCCAGGTTTTGGAAGCTTCTTTCTTAGCCTCTCCCCTCTGCCAGAACTGAGAGCTTCACCCCCTTTTTACTTTCCTCCTTTCACTCTGTAGCATTGCCTTCTCTAGGGCTGTTCACTAGAGCAGTCTGTGCCAAGGGTTCGGGCTTTTTCATCAAAAGCTACCGAGACAGACAGTCTGTTTTCAGTTGGATATTTTGTTTGTTTTACCGTGTGCCTGCTTAACACCGGAGAGGAGGAAATTGGAGAGAGGATTTTAAAAAAAAGGCATGTATGCTGGGTAGTCACTTTTTTTTTTTTACAGTGCTTATCTTTTGATTTAGATGAAGGTTACCAAACTGCGATTTGCAGTCACCAAAGGTCCAAGAGGGTGTTGCAAACGTGTAGGGTAAAGAACTGTTGAGAGGTTGGCACCAGGATTTTGAGACTTAGACGGGTCAAGCAGCATGTGGCTTAGGGTTGTTTCAAGCTTATCCAGGCAGGTAGACTGCTAACTTCCCTTAACTCCTGCCAATGCCTCCGTTTCTTCTGAGAATGTCTCCAAATGCATATAAAATCATCAGTGTTCCTTCTGCACTTAGTCTGAAGAAACTGAGCTTTCATCAGCTCTGTTTTACACAGAGGAACCAAAAGGGGATGAGAATGGGAACGAGGAATTGGTCTTAAAAGAGTGTTTTTAACTTGTGTGCAAGCTTGTAGTCTTAAAACTTTTAGTCTTGTACTATCCAGATAACATTCTTGTGTTTTGTATGCAGTTGTCAGAAGTCTTTATATCAGCCCCAGCTTATATATATTTTCCAATTAATACAGAAGTGAAGCGGCTGAGGTAATATATCCTTTTTCCCAAAGAATTTATTGAAAACCACTCCCCCACACCCCCAAGTGGCAGGAGGGATGCGACTGGATAAAGCCCTTCTGGTGACGGGAGCTGCTCTTGGTGCCGCCTCAGGTGAACCAGCTCCTTCCCAGGGTACAGGAGGCTCCCAGAGTGCTGGGGAAAACATCCTGCCCAGCCCCAGGCATCACTGAAAAGGCAGGAGTCCAAGTGGCATGGAAGGGGAAGGGCTCTTATACCAAGGGGTTTGATCGGACAGTTTTCAAGACAGAGCTGTTATGGAGTACAGTGTCTAGGTTTTATGTTCGTTAAATGTAAGTCACAGTCAATTAAGCCCAATTGTTTCTCGGCTTGCCCTGGTGCATCACCTTGTGTCCAGAATGAATGTTGCTTGCAGCGAATGTTTCTGCTTCTGGAACCTGTCTGTGTCTGTCTAAGTGTATTTTAGACATACTATTTACTGTCAGTTGCATTTTAAAGCATTACAAGGAAAAAGGGCTCATCTTCCAGTCCTCGTTTGGGTGAGGATTTAATTAATATATGTGAGAAGGGAGCCAAGTTAGCCACTGGCAAACTGTCGAGGGCTTCCTCATAGAGGAAGAAGCTGCTAACCAATGTGTGGGCAACAAAGGTAAAAGAGACATGGGTTTGCATGCTGTCTGGAATGGGTGGCAGAAGGTGACCACTTTTCTGTCCTAATTCAGAGATAAATTTTCTGTTTTCTAATGCAGCAATCTTCCTCAAGCCAGCTGGAACATACTTCCCAGGTACAGGAAGTCTGTAGCAAGGAGATGAGTTATTAGGTAAGGAAAAGCCTTTGGCAACCAAAATCCTGCTCGGTAAAATGTCAGACATTGAGAATTCTCCTTTTGACTTGAATGAGATTTGAGTTCTTAAGTGCTTTGGCTTGTTAATTCCTTATTTTGAACATTTTACCTGGTTGTCCTTTTAAATCATTCATTCATGTTCTTTCTAAAAGCTCTTAATACCAGTCCAAAATTCTTGAAAGCTGCTCCTCTGTCCAGCTGTTACCAGCGGGGGTGAAGATGGCCTGTGCATACAGGATGGCGGGTCACAGGGAGAGGCTGACATGTCCTTGGTGCTACCTGGGCCAGTGTCACAAAGCCTTAAAGCAGGTCCCCAGCAGTTCCTTTGCTGTCACTTTCTGCATTCATGCACCTTGTTAGGTGCTTAGCGAGAGCTGACATTGGCCAAGTACCTAATTTCCTTGGGCATTTCAGTCCCTTGAGCTCGGGAGTTTCTGCTGCTGAGCAGACTCTGCCTATCTCCACACAGCCGAGCACCCACATGAGTGTCCTTCTGCTTCTTGTTAAAGAGCGCAAATATACTCCAGCATACTGCGATCACGTCCTTCTCCTAATAAGATTAGGAAGAGCGTGATGATGCAGTTTTCCTGAGAGAATAAGCATTTCTATGCCTTTAAGCTTACGTCTGTAAGTCTCTCTGTGAATCTTCCTGTTGCAGAGAGGAAAAAAGATTTAAGAGTCTATTGGCCATTTTTGATACTTAGTAGATAAGAGAACCAAAGGTATGCAAATATTTGAATAAAAATTTTTTTAATTTCAATTCCTAGTTTCTTCATTCCATCTGTGATTAGAGAGATAAGAAGGTATTTGGCTGAGCTCTGTTAGCAATGGAGTTTAACTTTGCTCTTAGTTAACAAATTCTTATCCCAAGGTCTTCAACAGGTACATACAAATTGCTGTTAGCAAGCCCTGACCTTTTTTTTTAGCTTTCCTTCACAGTTTCTGTTTTTTCTTGTTCTAATGCATTAGCCTAGCTTATTTTTCTTAAATAAAAACCATGGTTTTGGGGAGAGTCTGTTCCGTGCCATATATATACCTCTGTGGAGATGGGACTGTGGGACAATTTAGTGTTTTGACCCTGCATTCAGCATGGGTTTTGTCATTGCTGAGACTTGTCAGCTGGGCTTTACCAGCTGCGGGCATTTCTGTGCTAAGAAGCAGGTGGGTTTTAAAGTATAGTTAAGGCTTGTGATTAATGGAATTTGCTTGTGTAGTGGTGGCTGCGCTGCAGTTTCCCAGGAGACTAAGCCATGTGTTGTAATGACAGTGTTTGGCAAGGAAATCTAGAAAATAAGCTAAAGGCACCATAAAAATAATTCAGGTCTTCATGAGTAATTCTGCTCTGACATTAATGCTCTGTTCTTCTGTTGTTACTAAAAGAAAAAAAAATTCAATGTATTTTTAAATCCTCCACTTAAATATTGAGACTGGTAGCATAGATCCTTTTTGACACTACCCTTCTCCCACAATTTCTGAAAGCTTCCTGATTGCCACCTTTATTTTTTCCCTTCCAAATCCCTGTGTAATACAGACAGTAAAGGAAAAACAGCGTAGCTATTCCCAGATAGAAGGCACTTGCTTCCTGTGCAGCAGTAGTGCAGGCTGCGTTTTCCTTCCTAAGTGCTTCGGAGATCTCCTGGGGAACCTCAGAAACCATTTAACTCAGAATCGTCTCTGCTTCTGTATCATTCTATATGTCGTTTCTTTTTACTTGTTCTGACGAGTAACATTTAAAAGCAGGTTACTGACTGTGCTTATTTGGGCCTGCTGCTGCGTCATAAATAGCCCCCACTAAAGGAAGGATTTGTCCTGCGTGCCGGACTGTACAGCTTTCAAAGTCCTCAGGGCCAAATTCAAATCATAATGGAAGGAGCATATTCCACCCCCCAGCACAGTTTTTGGTCCTTCTCTAACTGGTCTTGTCCCCTATTCTCCTTTAAGAATCCGTCCAGAACCCCCTCTCTGCAAAATCGCTGTGAAGATTCAAAGGGGGTTTTCAGCCTGAGATAAACCTACCCTGTAACGCAAAGCCATGAGTAAGTGTGCCAGAGTTACGGTGTTGAAGTGCCATAGGATCTGATAAGAAGCAAAGGGGTTTTTTGGAGTTTCCTGTGAAACACTGAAGTAGTGAAATCCTTCATTCCCTCCACTTTCAGCACTGTTAATGATTTTTTTGCTACATGCCTGGGGTATTTTTTTCATGCTTGCATTCAATGAACATTAGAGTTAATTTTTATCTCCTGAGTAGCGTTGAGCTGTGACATTTTCCATCTTGACATTTTTGGAATTTGTTTTTACTCAATCCCATTGTCGGTCCTGCTGAAAGCTCGTTAGATGCCGCTGTTGATGGGGGTCGGAGGGCCGCGGCCCTGCCCTTTCTAGTCCTGCACAGAAAAAGGTCGTTGTGTCGCCTCTGTGTCAGCCTGGGATCCAAGGTGCATTTCCAGCGAGGCTTACGCCGTGGCGGGTTTGAAGCAAACCTGCATTCTGGCTTTTCTGCACTCTAGGAAACGGCCCGTTGGGACTGTTTCGTGAGAGCACTGTTTTGAAGGCTAACGTGTTTCGTGACAGAAGTCACCTGCATCTCCAGTGACCCTAAACAGGAGAGTCGCACGCTGCCTCTCCTCCGCCTCTGTGCCGGTGCCTGGGCAAGGATGATTCTGGCTCTTTATGGAACTGTAAAGCCTTTGCCTGGATTTCTGACTGATGGTTTAGGAGGAATCCTTTGCCAAGTGCGTAGTTGCATGGACTAAAATAGAACAGACTCTGAACTTTAAAAACAAACTAAGCATAGGCTTCTGCCTTTCTCTTTTCGGGCTTTTTAGAACAAATACATAGAATAGTTCCTCTCTCAAATAAAGAGGTAGCATTTGAACTATTCTTCTGTAAAATGAAAACACAATGAGCCTTTAAATAACACTTCTCATTCCACCTCCCGGGACATCCTGGGGCTTCCGTATGTCTTACAGTTGCCTGAAGAGCTGTGCTACAGCCTGTTTCCTGGGGGCGGCTGTGTTTCAGCAGCCAACACGTGATGCCAGCTGAATGCGTGTGGGTGTCTTCTGTGTGTTTCTGAATCGATGTTTTTTCATTGCTAAACTCTGAAAAGCATTTTGTCTTGAGGAGGAGAAATGGAGCTTACTGTATCAAAGATGTACACAGGCACAAGAGTCCGAGCCATTATTACTGTAAAAAGCACTGAAGCACTCCACTGAAATATTTAACAGTTGTCAGTGCCATACATTGTGATGATTTTCAGTGTTCATCTCTTTCTGCTTCAATGATTTTATTAACAGCAAAAATTTGCAAAACCATTCTAGCGTTGCAGTTCACAGATGTGTAATACCTTCTCATCTCAACAATGAGCTGCCACAGGCAACAAATTTACTAAACCTTGCATTTGTTTCTTTTAGGAGTGTCCTCTTCATATTCTGCTACCAGTAATATGCATGAATGGAAACTACTGTGTTATTTAAAAGGTTAGCACTACAGAACCCAGTTTGAAATGGCTTCACAAAGGATTTTTTTAAAAGATACTGCATGCGATATCATACTTTATGTAGGATCTTATTTCTTGAAACGTAGGTCTTTCATCTTACGCATCTGGGAAGGGGCTGCTTCCTACCTTGAGCTGTGCATGGCGTTTCCCTGGCTCCCGTTCTGGTCCCCGGCCCAGCTGTAAGTACGGGGTTGTGCACTTCTCTCTTCACAGAGCCGTTCTTGAGAAGCGTCTTGCAGACGCAAAAGCTCACGTGAAGATGGGAATGAATTACCAAATTACTTCAGGGATCACAGAAAGGGTTGTTAAGCAATGAAAGCCAATAGGTACAACTCATACAAGTGTGTTATTTGTCAGTTTAAAACAAAATCAGCTGTAGATGACTTAAAATGGGACTGGGACTGACTACTGAGTTCTGGGTGGCTTGAGGAGCTATTGGTTGCATAACTAAATTTAGTTTTTATTTGGTTTGTGTATGTCAGCTGTGTTGCGTACGGTCTTTCAAAAGATCTCCAGCTCTTCCCAGCAATGTACAGCTTGGATGTGTGCGAGCCAAACTGCACATTTGTCCTGGTACTGAGAGAAGGCTTTTATAGTGCCTCTCTGCGTCAGTTCAATATCTATTTTCTCAAAAAAATTAACTACTACAGAGCATTTTTTGAATACTTTTGGACTCTTACCATGCTGAAGTATGTTTCTGCTTGGTCTCAGAAAAGCCATTTCTGTTCCTCAGAGGGGCTCCCTGCTTGTTTGTGGGGCTCCCTGCTTGGTTGTTTCCAAAAGAGATGCCGTGGGATGGTTGCCTGCAAGAGGAGAAGACTGCTCTGAAGCAGATTTCTTCCAGTTCTCTGCTAGAGCTACAACTAAAAGCTGAGCAGAGTTTCACTTGTGCTTTTGCAGCTTTTAAGCTCTGTAGGAGCATTAACTTATGCAGCATGCACAGTGTCATACAAGGAATTTAAATTATTTATGTGCCTTATGACTTACTTTTGAGCTTACCTTCAGCAAGCTCAGCTTTTTTGAGCCTGGTGTGATCATAATGGGGCTTTGATACTTTCAAATGTGAATCTTCTCCTTTAAGAAACAAAATTAAAATAGCCTTAAGCCTTTTCCTGTATTTGGCTTTTTCAGGAAGTTCAACACGTTTGTATCTTTTGCTTGCATTTCCTATTTTGCCTTTTGAACAGTGAAATTGTTGAACTGATCGCCTGAAGCCCAGACTCCTTAGAGTTAGCTGGAAGCTGCTGTGCTTTCTAAAATTGCTTACTTGAGACTTCCACACATGTGCTCTGTGTGTTATTTCCATAATAGAAAACTTATCCTTATTCACAAAACTAGATAAAACATAAGGTGAGTTTATTTCTTAGAGACATATATTTCTGACAACTGATTTCATAGCCAGGAGAAATGTGGCAGATCTAGCCTACCTGTAAATCAGTAAAGTATTTATACAATATGGGAAGAAAAATGGTAATAACTCAAACTGAGACGAGGGAAACAAAGGAAAGCTGACAGACTGGAAGAAGTTTTATAGGAGAATTCTTCACAGTGGGGTCTGTACACCTATCTTTGCAGTAGTTTATATTTGCAGTAGTGATGGTAGCACGGGAATTAGGCATGTAATAAATTTACAGAAGCAATAGGAAGGATTATGCAAGAATGCGTTGGAGTTAAGGCCTGGAGTCAAAAAGAGGGGGGAGGCAGTAAATTTCACAGTATGATGTGGAGGATCATATAGTTCTGAATTCATAAGAAAGCACTCTAAGAGCTCATCTGTTGAAAGTGACAAAGGAGATAGCTGGAGTTTTAAACAGGAGCCAAGAATAAGACGTGGCTGTCAGAAAATATAATCCTAGAATGTTTTGGACAATATATTTCTACTATAGACATGCAACAACTCATAGCATTGCACTTTATTTTATTAATTTTGTCTATATATAGAGAGAGATAAAAATAACAAACTCAATCTGGTACAGAGGCAATTTCATGAGAAACTTTTGGAAACTGGCTTGTTTGTAAATGTAAATTGAAGTCCTAGGGGGGAATTGAAGTGAAAGGGTCATGTTGGCTGAAGGGTAATTAGGTAAAAATTGTCTGTTAGTAACTTCAGTCCAGATATTAGGAAAAATTTCAAACCCTCATTTGAGTAAGATTCTGAAGCAGTAGCATCAGTGGTGACAAGAACTGTAAACAGCTTTTAGGATAAAGCTTGATCGTTTCCAAAAGAGATGCTGTGGGATGGTTGCCTGCAAGAGGAGACTGCTCTGAAGCAGATTTCTTCCAGTTCTCTGCTAGAGCTGCAACTAAAAGCTGAGCAGAGTTTCACTTGCGCTTTTCCAGAGGCGTCAGTGCAGGGGGGCCACATTAAGTAGTCTGCAGAGATTGCCTTTTTGCTAGTTTCCTCCGTCCTGGTTGTTACCATGCTGCAGTACTGTGTATCACGTAAAGAGATTATCTAACCTCATCTTTGCTCTGACTTTGGCTGGTTTAACTGAAAGATTCATTTCTGAGATAACACAGTTTATAATTTGCTTAATACTGTTCTCTGTTTCCAAATATCTGATTTCTCTGGCTTGGAGGCAGGAGGGATATTATTTCCTATTCAACAACCAAGCTGATATGATCTGTGCTAGCATCATTGCAGTGGAAGAAAGAAAGGAGTTAAATGATTAGGCTCTTAACTTATTGCTAAATTCTGCTTGCTTGCTTTTGGTTTGCTCAATAAACTGTATATTTTAGCAATGTGCCCCCAGCATCCTGGGTTGGACATTCAATTACTTTTGACCATAAAAGCTGATAATCTCATGGCCAATGATGTGAGCAACACTTCCCTTTTCAGTCTAACAGAAATTGCTGAACAGTTACAGCACCTTCCTCCCCTTCCACATGCAGTTCAGCAGCACACAGTTGCCTGGGCAGAAACAGACTTTCATGAGAGCCATAGCATAAGGGAAACCTTTTCAGCTCTAGCTAACATTTCAGATCTAATCCAAGTCACCAGGAAAACCACAACTGCTATCACCTCGTTGTAAGGCTTCTGAAGTTGGACTAAATGACTCAAACCCAGTTCCTAGTCACTAAATCTGCAATCCACAAAGCAGCTGTCACAGATTACATTATTTTATGTACTTCCATCATCCAGTGAGCCAAAAAATACAGGCTTAGGAAAACATGAAGTCTGAATTCAGCTTTAATGGACAGGTAGCCCAAAGACTAGAACTTTGGGTAAGTGTATCATATAACTCTGATTAATTCCTCCTTACTCCTGTTGAAGGAGAAAGGCATGACTTTATCACCCCTTTTGTAAAGGTGGAAGAGAGGAGTATATAAAATAGGTCATTTAAGGGAATCTCAAAGCTAAGCAGGATGACATTCCGAGACCAGCGAGTTTGTGCTGCTATAACCTCAATATAAAAGTTTTCCATCTCTGTGATGTGCTCTTCAGAAGACAGAGTTCTCTGGAAAACATACAACAGCAATGCAGACCTGTACTCTGAATTATTGGTAGGAGTGGTTACAACATGTATGCATGCTCTCTTTAAAAACATGTATGTACCTTCTTCATGGCTGAAGAGAACATGCCTAAAGATGTAATTTAAGAAATTCACTTCCAAATGTGATACTATGTCAACATAGGCAACGTTACTGCAGGGGTATCAGTGATCTCCCGTGTGGCAAAGTCCACTACCACAATGGCTGTTCATGAAGGCAGCATATGCTATTTACTTTCCATAGGTACCTGCAAACATCTATGCATCTGATGCTGTAAAACCCTGTTGTAAGAAGTCATATCTGTTTCTAAAGGCTTATATCTAAGGAAATTAAAAAAGGCAGAGGTTTGGGAACAGTATTTTTCTTTGGGAAATACGGTGGGGTCATAGTTGGGAGCCGAGACTTGCCTGAGATCTCAGAGGAGTCTATGCAAGAGCTGGGAACTGAGCATCACCCTCCAGAGTCCCTGCCCAGTACTTCACAATGTTAGTTTCCCACTCACACTTTTGCTGGGTGCCCATGCTCCAGGAGCTCATTCCAGATGCTGTGAAAATGTAGGTAACCAGCCTGAACTCAGCTCAGTAACAAATTATTAGTCTCAGTTCTGGTAAGAAGAATAAATGTTTCTACTGGCATGAATGTTCCCCAACTATCCCATTAGAAAACACACGCTCAGCTGCTGACCCTGCTGGACATGCATAGCCTGGACTCTGTCTTCCCAGGCGCTGTTGGCAGGATGTCGGGAGCTCCGCAGCAAGGAGAACACTATCACCCAACAGCAGTTACATCCGGTGCGGTTGGCTGCCTCAGATCTTCTGGTGGAAATACCTAGAAATAATGTTCAAGAGTTTTAGTGCACTAATGGGAAAAAAATCATTATCTTGCACATGGGAGCCTCATACAAACACACAGTTCTTGCTCAAAAAAATAAGGTTGAATTTCAAGATCTGCTATTAGGTAAAGCTATAAACCCTTGAAGTGTCAGCCAGTGGGATTTGACTGAAATAAATGAAGAAATGGTGCCAGAGGGTGTGATACAAAGTAAAAAAGAAGTCTGCCACAACAGACTGAAGAAGCAGGTAATCTTTACTATCTGATGAAATACAGCACGGGTTCATTTGTCACAGCCTAGTGCTTTGCTAAAAAGTCATCACAACTGTGGCTGCAGCACTGCGAGGTGTTCTGCATTACCTTTTTAGGGGAGTCCAGATGCTGTGATGGACATAGCGCAGATACCTTTCCAGGAGCTTGAAGACCTCACCTAATTTGACCGTATGTTCATATAAAGATGAAACTAATTGACACTATCTTTGTGAATCTAATCATATCTGCCGTTACCACTGCCTCAAAATGAATGCTACAAGAGAATCAACATACTGAGTATGGCTGGGAGGATTTCTGTCTTCGAAGTAAATCAGATATGACAGAATCAAATGCACTCACAAATTTGCATTTCTATGGCTGTTTTGAAATGAGACGCATAACCTTGCTTTTCCTGTGTAGGTTGATATGTACGTACCAACCTACACTCTGAAAACTTTTCACTCTGTGAGTGACTTTTTCACTCTGAAAAATGTCACGCATTGACAAGCCATTCATAACAGAATCCTTATTTTCTTACTGTTTGTTATTTACTAACTGGAAAAGGTGTTCTAAAAAGTTGTTCTTGCTCCATTGGAAAATCTTTACCTCATTAAAAGTTATTCATAAAAATCTGAGGCATAAAGAACAAGATATTTGTCCTAGCCCCAGTTTCATGGGGCTTGGGTTTTTTTTTATTCTGAAATACACTTTTCCAAGGGGATTCTGTTGCCCTGGTAATCAGTGCTTCTGGGAGAGAGAGACAACCTATTGTTTAAAGCTGTAGCATTTCAGTGATGGAGCCCTTACAGCAGTGACCAGCAGGTCAAGTATCAGTGCTTAACCACCAATCTTTATAGTTCCGATCCAACCTGCAAGTGAAGGATCAAAAGAAAAAGTGAAGAGCCCCACAACGACATCAGTCTGACACAGACATGTGCAAGGATCCCCCCCCCCTCACCTCCCAAACACCATCAAGGATTCCGAGCAGCGCATGGGAGTCCCCAAAGTACCATCTCAGTAAACTGTCCAGCTAATCTCCTCACCCAACAGTGGCTCTTGTTAACGGTTTAATAACCCTTGTGGATATTTTCAGGCCATCAGTAAAACTTTGCCTCCTGTCTTTTTCTTCTCCTGTCTATGTTAGACATACATGAAATGTTATCAGATGCACAGAAAATAAATATTTGTGCCAGGGGGACGTGTGCCCTAGGGAGAAGGGGACCCAGTGGGGCTGGGGAGCTCTCCCAGGGCAGCTGGTGACCCCTCCTGCTGCCGGGTTCCCTCCTCCCAGCTGGTTTCTTCTCCCCAGCTCTTTTCTGGAGCAGCTGCCAGCAGGACAAAACCCTCCAGCCTGGCTCTGCCGGAGCCAGGGAGAGCTCAAACCAGTGTGTGTGGGAGCCGCTGCTGGGGGGAACTGGTGTTGGCTGGGGTTCAGCCCCTCAGCCCTGCCAGCATCACCCTCCCAGGTGATGCCTGAGGGCTGGAACCGGCAGCATTGGGTGCTGCCATGGTGGGGCCTCGGAGCAGCTCTGGGCCCTGCACAAAGCCCTGCTTGTACTGAAAACCTTCCTTTTCATCTCAAAACGTGCTGCAGTGGGAGCAGAGGCTGCTCCAGGGATCTGCACCAGCTCCTGCAGCCCCACCGGTGACACGGCGAAGCCGGCCTGGCCAGGCACGGGGACCGACGGCCGTCCCGGGAGGCGTTGGCGGCCCACCGAGGCCAGTGGCCGTGCAGAGGCCTGGGGAAGGCCCCTCCCGACACCAGGGCGAGGAGCACGGCCCGAGGCGGGGAGCACTGGGGGGCACTGCAGGGGAGGACGTGCCCGGTGAGAGGAGTGCCCCAAGGGGTGACCGAGCCAACCTGTGCAGTGGGACTGGTGGAACCCGGGTGCCCGGCCGTGCCAGCAGGGCCGGGGATCTCCAGTGGCACAGGAGGGGCCGGGTCCCCGCAGGGTCCCCAGGGATGGAGGCAAGGGCGGGGGTCATGTGCCCAGGCATGGCAGTGGGGTGCAGGGGACTGCCATGCCCCAGGGGTGCCCGGACCAAGCAGGCACAAGGGAGCTGGGCCTGGCCAGAGCTCGGGGAGTGGTTTTGTGCTCAGGGCACTTTGGCTTTACCCCTTGTCCTGGCAGCTGAGGGACAGGGAGGGCAGGTGCTGTCCCCTAGCAGGGCTCCTTTCACAGCCCTTGGGAGGGAAGGAGGGGCCCAGCTTATTTGCAGCTCCAGTTGGTCCGTGGCTCCAGCTCCAGTTCATTTCTGCTCTGGTTAATTACAGCTTGTGCTTGTTCAAATGAACTTGGCTTTTGACAGGGTCAATCACTGTCATAACTTGGGTATGAACTGTCATAACTGTACATTGTCTAAATATGGACTAATGAGTTAATGACTATTCCAGCTGTTGTACACACCTCGAATAAAGAGTTGGACACATGAAGACAGTGTGAAAAGTGCCTTTTCCCCCAGAGACCATCTCAGACATTGAGTTCGGGCTGGTGCATGCCGGCCTCCCAAGCTTAGGGACTGATGCGACCAGACACCCACCTCTGGCAGGGGTCCACGCACCCTGGATTTGAGCCCCTGAACAGCTGAGGTGGTCTTCATTTCTAAGCCCAAACACACAAGACTCAGTCTCTGCTCCAATCCCCAGCCCAGCCCCAGAAGCTCATTTCCCAACCCCAAAAATGCAGGACTTGGGCTCCATTTTCAAGTGTGGGAAATGCCTGGCTCATTTTGTGCTGCCAAAACCAGCCCCAGGAGCTGGGTCTCGATCCTCACAAATGCCCAACTGAGCCCCAACCAGACCCAGCTCCAAGCCCCAAAGCGCAGGACTTGGTCTCTGTTTGTCAAGCCCCAAAATTGGCCAAATGAGCTTGGTTACAAGCCCCCAAAATGCAATACTTGATCTCTGCTTCTGCATTTGCAAAATGCAGGATTTAATCTTAATTTCTGAGCCCTAAATTTGGCCAAATGAGCCTAGTTCCAAGCCTCCAAAAACCACATGACTTGGTATCGGTTTCTGAGACCAACAATGCAGGACTTAGTCTCCATTTTCAAATCCTAAAACTGCCCAAGTGAGCCTGGTTTCAATCTCCCAAAACAGAGGACTTGGTCTCTGTTTTTCAAGCTCCCCCCAAAATGTAGGACTTATTCCCTGTTTCTGAGCCCTAAACCTGGTCAGTTTGGAAACTGGAGAAGCCTTTCAAGTTGCAATAAGATGACTGAAGAGCAGATGAAAGGAA
>VZTV01041497.1:0-11023 GCA_013400875.1 Anhinga rufa | reverse complement strand
GATGAATAGTTGACTTCTATTAAAGTCAGTTTGGTTTGACAGGTCCCTAATTACTGTCTGTTTGCAAACAGTTTTAAGTTACCTTAATTAAGTTAAACTTTTTAATCTTTACAACTGGAACAGGCAATGCATGTTAAACCTTTGGAAGGCAATATTAGCCAAAATGCAGTTTGGTGAAGACTGAATTTATTTTTTAAGACTCACTTTTTCAGCTGAAATGTTATATTTAGCTCATGCTGTAGTACTATTTCAGGGAGAAAAAAGCTAGCACGTCAGAAATTGTTATGGGACTGCTTACGCTTGACTTAATCAACCTTTACAAAGTTTATATTATATGTGAATATACATTCCATATTTTATATAGTATTTTACATGAAGACTGTTTTCAGCAAAATTTACCTTCATATGTACACTTTGAATGCAAAATCAATTGGCAGAAACTGTGATTGCCCATGAAGAAGAAATGCAGTCAGTATTTGCAAAATGCATTTGGATTTAAATAGATTTAGACTTAGCCATCTGCAGTTTTACAGCTGGAGTTCCTCCCTCCAAAAGGACTGAAATGTTTTATCAGTAGGTTTGACTATTTGATTCTATGTGCTTAGAAGTCAACTTCCATTTCCTGGAAATGCTTAATACCGTTAATACATCTCGGCATATAAATGTTTTGCCATCTTGAGAATACATTGACTGCTGTTGTCCCTCTGGAGTTGCATGCTGCATATATTTATCGTAGCGTTTTACTTGTCTGCATACTTATTTTGTAGCCTAAATCTATTTGCCCTGTGGGCACGTGTACTCTACCAACAACTGTGTTAGTGGAAGAATGGGACTTGCTCCTGTTTCAACACCTGGTCCTCTGTAAAAGATAGCTAACTCCGATCTGCCAGCTTGAACTGTTCATGTAACTATTTACTTTAGGCAAGAGAAGCTAGTTTCAAGTCTATGAACTGCAGGTTTTTGCTCCTAGTTCATTTTTACTGAAATAAAAGAACGAACAATTTTAGGATACTGTTACTGATATCTAGCCCAGAGAGGATGATTCTTGCACAGGCAGTATGGATGGAGACATTTTGCTTTCAGCTTTAGAAAGTATTCTCTTCAGACCAAGTGTGAGCAAGAAACAACTGTTTGAAGTCTTCTAATGCATGCCTTATACAAAAAAGGAAACTTAAGGTATGACTGACACAATGTTATGTCAGTCACGTTTAAGCAATCCCCCCCTGACATCGATGTGGCGTTCTTGACAAATATTAATGTCATTATCTCACTTGAAAAGAAACGTGCAGGTCATGAGTCCAAACATACATTAAATGTTAATATTCTGATAAAAAGGAGCCTGTGGTTATCTTGCTAAAAACTGTTCATAAGCAAATAAGATGTATTGAGAGCGTAACACTTTTAATGCATTCAGATGATTGGAACAGCTTATAATACTGTTCCTGCAGAGATAAAATACAAAATAGAATGATTATAACTAATGTGCCCATAAATTTGTATGACAAAGATTGTCCCCAACAGTAGGCATAATGAAAAAGCATCCAAAAGAATGTTAAGACTTTCTGTTATTTCAGTGGGCTAAGTATAGATTTTGGTGTAGCTTTCTTTTTGTTTTATATTGGTGAAGACAGTGTAAGGGGACTCAGGAGAATAATAAAAATGATGTGTGATGCCTTTTTTGGCCCGGGAAGATTAAGTGTAGAAGAAATACTATACAGCATAGTTCTGTCTATAGGATTGTTTGGGCAAATACCATTGATTGCAAAAGCATATTAAATGGTTTTTGAAACTGGGTAAGATTGGACAAGTTGGAAGAATGTTTGAGTTGCTGGTGGAGATTTTGAATCTTTATGATTCTTGTCATAAGTATATCTTTCATTTGTCTAGCTCTGTGGTTCTCTTTAAGTTCTTGGTTCCACAAAATAGGATCCCATTATATAGGAATGTAGTATTTTATTATTCAAAACTAGAAGATTTATAGATAGGAAGAAAAAATTAATTATAGATTATAACTTCCATGCATCACTGTTGACTGAGTTGGTCTTGCTGTAACCTGGTAAAATATGATGATTAAGTGGATGAGTTTTCATTCTCTGTTAGCACTACGATTCAGCTAATGTATATACTATTGTTCTAGTTAATAATAAATGTGCACCACTCTTCCTGAAATACTGTATGACAAGAGTATTCAGTTTACTTTGTTGGCAGGATCAGGCTGTGTGATGGGAAAGCTGATTCATGGTAATGTACTGGCTTCTCTGTTTAATTGCACTGTCAAACACACCCGGTGTTATGACTTTCACAGAAGACATATCAGAGTCAGTTAGGAAACAATCTATAGCAATCCCTCCATAGAATTGTGCTGCATTATCTGTCCAAATTCTGTGCTTGAAAGCAAAATAATTAATTCATATTTTAAAATAAGCTATATGGAAAAGAACTACACGAAAATATTCACCTTGTAATGTTGGAAGTTAGAAGAATTTGCCAGAAAATATAACTAGTATTCAAACTTCAGATGGTCATGACTGGAAACAGGGAAATTGCATACACTGTCTTTCAGAAAGTTTTTCTGATTTTTGTTTTTCAAATAACTATAAGCAAGCATTTAAAAAAAAATTGTTCTTTCTTTTTAGATTTGGAATTCTACATAAAGGGAGGATTCAATGTAGATTAAAACATGTCAGATAAAAAATACTTGTGTGGATTTCTTTACCAAGTGTTAAAATGTTCAGGTCTAGCTTGGCTGCTCCAAAAACTAGCAAAACAGGTATCCAGTACATGACTGCTTATTGTATGTAAACTTTCAGTTTTCTTTCCTAGGGTTTCTCAAGTACATAGGTGACACCTAGAGATGTTAAGATAGATATTATTCAAAAATCTTTAAATCAAAAAATACTGAATAATACTTGTCATGACCGAATAAATTTTTTCCATTACAACTTAATTGTGACTTCAGGAACAGCTGTTAGCCGAAGGAGATGCATATGTTTTAGCTCCTTTTTGGTAAATACTGAGCCTTGGTTTTCTTTCCTTTTTCCTCATTGTGTGGATGGAAAAGTAATAATGAGCTGCTGTTGATTTGTATTAGCATTGTCATAACATGCTGTGCTCCATCATGGCTGTGTTCCATAACACAGGATACAATTTCCAGGTTCCTTTCTTTTGCTAGCCAACCTGTCTACCACCTGCTGAAGTGTATTAAAGCAAGCATAGTGCAAACTGAGTTAGCTTTGCATCCACCTTCCGTTCTGCTCATGACTGGATGTGATCATCAAGGTCATGTAGCCCCTGCTGGATTTTCAGAATCAGCTTGCTAATAGGAAAGTTAGACATGAGTGTTCAACTGCTTGTTGTGCCTCTGGGAAAAGAATTGCAGTGATTTTTTTCTTTCAGGCTCATTTCATATGGTTTCATTTGCAATGTAGATAACTCCCAGTCCATCAATGCTGATAGACTGACTGTTCCTTCATTCCATATATTAAAAGATATTAATAAATGGAGGACTGATTCAAATCTGTTCACTAATTAACCATTTCCCTTTGTCTGTAAAATTTGTTTTCTGCATTTGTTAAAGAAGATGGTTTTGAATCTTGTGACTAGAAATCAATATATTTGTGAAAATTGATTAAGTGAAAACCTGGGTCTGTTGACAAAACTTGAATTTAATTCTGAGGCCAGCATTTTCTCTCTTTAGTACTGAATCTTCCCTTCTGAAAGGTCTTGTAAGCTTTCATTGAACTTCATATATTTCAATAGGAGACAAAAAAAGCATCAGGGAAGTTATGTTATTGGAGTTGTCTTTACATTTTGGAGGAACAGATTTCATCTTTCAAATCTCTCTTGTAAATTATGCAATAATTTGTTTCAGGAAAGATTTGAACATCCTTATGTATTTTCCTTCACTCATGAGTTATCCCGTGTTTCTCAGTGGCTGAGAAAACCTTCTACCTAGCAGTTGGCATTTCAGAATACAGCTTTTACTTTCAAGGTATAGAATAGATTATTTTTGTATTATTTTTACAGGAAAATTGAAGGATACCCCCTAAAGTATCTAACCTATGAAGGAAACAGTCTTATCTCTCCAGGGGCAAATCAATGTGCATACTTACGTGCAAATTGAGACAATTATAGATGTCAGTGAGCATACCATTGAAATTAATGTACTAGCTGAATTAGTGACAGTGTGCTGGATCCATCCCTGAATTTCTGGTTTTCTTTCTGTGGCCCTGAGTGAATGAGAACAAATCAAAGAACTCATTAAAATGTACTGCAAAGAACAGTCATAATATGCAGGTTCTCAATGGCTGCATGAGTTAAAAAAAAATAAAAAAAATTGCCATTTGTTCATCTTGAGCCTTTTTGCTGTAATTGAAGATTGGGTTTGGCCCTTCCATAGTCTCTAAAGCTTTCTGAAGCTCATGAATTAACTTCTTGTAAGTAAAATAGCCTCTTGGCTTCCAGTCATGCTCAATGCTTGGACACATTTACTATGGCTGTGCATTTTATCTATTGATGTTGATGGGTCAGGGTGCAATTAAGTTTACCTTTCTAGCAATTTTTGTCGCACCTGAACTCAGTCTAGCCTACCATGCAGATAAGGCCCCTTCAGGTGATAATCATTGGTGCTGGAGACTGGCAAATTAAGAATAACACATAGATATATTAAAAGTAGATCTATTTCTAACAATCTATCTTGAGAGAGAAATGATGCCTAAAGAGTAAGGTGTGTTATTAGCATGGTGTCATTGCAAGTGATATCGTAGCATATCTGGAGGAATAAGATTGCTTGTAGGCAGGCTGTGTCTCTTAATTGAAAGTTTGTCAAGTTTCCTCACCTGCTGTTGTTGTTATAAAGAGCTCAGTCAGTATGAATTAATAAAATAATTTATCTTTTATTCTATGCATTATTTGGTTATAACTATTACTGAGATCAAGAGGAAAACGTGTAAGTGAAGAAAGTTCATGGTAAATTGTTATGGGAATCATAAGTTTGTATGTACAATATAAATAATTACATAATATCTATAGTGGAAACACTTGGTCTGGGGAATATATATCCTGGGATCATCATTATTCATGTACTCTAATCACTGAAAGATGGCTGTCCAGTAAATTGATCAGAAGAAAAGCAATTGGACTGATCATAGAATCACTGAGGTTGGAAGTGGCCTCGGGAGGTTATCAAATTCAATCCCCCTGCTCAAGGGAGGGTCAGCTAGAGCAGGTTAATCAGGGCTGAGTCCAGTCAGAATTTGGATAACTTCAAGGATGGGAACTGGCAATGTGGTCTAATGTTTGACCACCTTTGCAATGAAAAAGGGGTTTTTGTTTGGTTTATGATCGGATGGAATTTCAGTTATTTCAGCTGTGTCCTTTGACTCTTGTCCTTTGTTATGGTTTCAGCTGGGATAGAGTTAATTTTCTTCACTGTAGCTGGTGCAGGGCTGTGTTTTGGACTTANACTTTTATATTATATTATCCTAATCATTATTATTATCATTACTATCATTGCTATTTTATTCTAATTAGTAAACTGTTCTTATCTCAACCCACGAGTTTTCTTGCTTTTGCTCTCCCGATTCTCTCCCCCATCCCACAGGGGTGGGGGGAGCGAGCGAGCGGCTGCGTGGTTGTTGGCTTAGTGCCGGTGCTTAGTTGCCGGCTGGGGCTAAAACACGACACCTTTCACTGGACAGTGAGTTTAGTATGGTTCTATCTTCTTTATTGCCCCCCACCCAGTATGAGGCTCACTGAGCACATTTACTCATCAGGTCCCCTATCGCTTGCATCAGGAGGTTATTATTGAGCCCTCCAGGGATTGCTTGTGCCCCGCTGTGTTGTACCTCCAGCAGGTATTCAGGTAGTTAAAGTCCCCCTTGAGGACCAGGGCCTGCAAATATGAGGTTTCTTCCACTTGCCTGAAGGCCTCATCTGCATCTTCTTTCCAATCACTCCACAGCAGACACCCACGATAATGTTGCTTGTGTTGGTCTGTCCTAAACCAGTCAGCTGAATGTGCTTAGTTTTGTAAAGATCATGATATAAAAAAAACCCTGTGATCTTTTGACTAGTACTGCAATGTTTTTTGGGGACAGATTTAATCAGGAAAACAGGATTTGGCTTTATTGACTATTTATAAATCAATCGTGTTTTTTAATTAAGATTTACCTTAACTTGCTTACCTATTTTCTTAACTATTAAAAAGCACTCTTAAGAAAGTTGTCATTGGCTTGTCATGCATAGCTCGGATTTTGCATTTGTGAACTAAAATGACCTTTCATTTGCCACAGGGATTAAGTGATAAAGGCAGGTAGAATAGCAGGGGTGGGGGTTTGGAACCCAACCTTGGAAGTAATCTTCCCAGAAACTTAATCAGTCTTTGAAATTAAAATGAAGGGTTTGCAGAGGATAGTACTAGATCCTTTCCTCCTGTGTCAGCTGCTTCTGAAGGGAGTCAGTAAATTATACTGTGTTAGTGAAGCCTTGGAATGCTAATGGAAAACTTCATTACATTCAGAAATTACTCTGTAGTAGAAGTAGGGTTGCTGTCAAACTTGTCACAATGTGTTATTTTTCTAAATATTAAACCAAAATTTCACTACTATTAACATAAGTTTGAATCTATTAGTCTTTGAGTTGTTTCCTTTGAGCTAATGTTGGTATGACATTCAAGAAATAAGAATTTGGAGCTTACTGTGCATATTTTTGTTATTACTCAGATGCATTGGCCACTGTTGGCTTATTTTAAAACTCAGATATCTATATGTTTTTTCCAAATGTCACTCTCATGCAATACAAAAGTATGTCTTATATGCTCATAACCTCAACACTGTAGTGCAGAAAAAACAATGTGAAAATACAGTTTCAGACCCCAGTTCAAGAAGTCATTTCACAATTTCCTTCCTTTAAACACACAAATAAGATGGGAAAAATGAATATCCAAACAGATGCTGCCTTCTCTTTTCTTTCAGTCTAGATGGGATGCTTAACATAAAGGACATAGGATAGGTTTTAGGTTTAGAGGTTCTTTCACTGTAGAGCTTGTAAAATTCTATTTGTACGTGATTCTATTCATGTTGTATCACTCGGAATAATAGGGCTGTCAGGACAGAGAACTATGCATTTATAACATGCATATAAATCAGTTTTGTTTTATCTTCTCCATAGTAACATGTGGATGAAGTTTGAGACGTGGAAAAGTAGCAAAGCTCTGTAATGGCAAAACAGCCCAGCCAGCCATTCTTTTTTCTCATATAAAGAAAGCAAAAAGATTATTGTACTTGGTAATTTCAGTCTGGGGTAACTACAAGCAGATGCTAATTTAAATAATGACACTAATACAGTCACAAGACCTACTAAAATTGGATTCTGACATTATAATTGAAGTAGATAAGACACTGAGATCTTTGTATAGCACAAGAGAATTGTGATATGAAGCACAGGAGGGGCATCTTTGGCTTAGTGTAAAGATTTAGAATACAAGCATTTTCTCATTCTAGCTGCAAACCTGAGTCAGAGGAGACTTGGATTCTGTATAAACAAAAATTCTGCAAAAACATAGTAGGCTTACAGCATATGAATATAGATGCGGGTGTGTGCAGATGAAGGGCTTAAAGGGGTTAATATTTGTTTCTTTCCTTTTAAAAACAGTGGATAGAAGTCAGTTTGTAACCAGTGGAAAAAAGCTTCTGAAAAGCATTGCTATCTTTTTACTAGACCTATGTTTCAACTAGTAAATTGCAGTACAAAGAGCTGAAGGCTGGTATTTCAATACAAGGTCTGACATTCCTCCTAAATGAAGACAACCTTACTCTTCCGGTCAACTGCAAATCCCACAATAATGAAAGGACAGAGAAGACACTTAAAAACATAAATTTGGAGCTTCACAGATATTTACTACTTCAAATTCTGAAATTCACCATTTTGGTTCAACAAAAGAAACAGAATTGTTGCTTAGGTTTTGGATAGGTGCCATCAATTCTGCTTGACAGCATTGGCAAAGCTACCTAGGCAGAGTTGATGGAGTAAAGTGCTTTTAAAGTAAATCAAAAGCTCAATCTCGCAGTGTTTTGCCAGCTCTGACTGAAATATATTTATATTTGTCTCTATCCAAATGTTGTATTCCAAAAGTTAAAAATATAACTAACTAGTAGGTATTACTTAAATGCTTGCCAACAGACTGAAATGTTTTTTTCGGTGACTGAAACAGCCACTTTGGCTTGAAATGAAATCAAAATCATGTCATATACTGTTAAGGTTTATAAGCAGTGCCTATTTTGGCCTCTTATTTAAACCTACTGGAAGAATTAATATTTATTGTCTAAAACTGACTTTGCAGAGTTTTGTCAATAGATATTAATTTCAGTTTCAGCTAAACATTTATTTGTTATTCCATGCAGAGATACTGAAGTTACGATAAACCTGTATCAGGATCAAAAGACCTTCATTAGCATTTATGATAGCCACAGCTGAACCTCTACACTGATAACTGAAACTTCAGTTTGAAACACTAGTAAAACTGAGATTATGCCTGAGGAGAATTTGACTGTAGTCTGCTTTTTTGTTTACTATTACACTGTTATTTACAGGTTCCTGAGACTCACTCTTTCTGTATCTGACTTTACATATGATTTGCATTTATACAATGTTCTCTAATGTCAAAATGGAAGACAAGGAGACTGGAAAAGGTGATTTTATGCAATTCATCAAGATATATCCCCCTATGTTTCTGGTCTTTTTGCACCAACTACTTTTAGATTTTTTTCCCCATTATTTTTTACTGCTGCAGGTGTGACTTCACTATGTTTTATGGGACTGAACTTGCATAACCCAAGATCTGTTCTGAAGTACCAAGAATGCTGCAGAAATTTTCTTAATAATAGGAACTTCAGTAAAAAGATAATACACTTTATTTAGTGAGCTCTAACATAGCTGGAAGGAAACTTAATATTTCTACTTGTGTAAATATTAAAATTATATATTTGGGCTTATGTATTGATGTTGTTTGTCTTATGATGTAAATAATGGGAAGTCATTGCTTAACTAGCGCTTTCCCTAGCTGTGGTCCTACGAATTCTCTGAAATGAGCTAATGGCTCTAATGACAGTAATTATAAGAAAATACATTAAAAAAACCCCTGTAAGTTATATCAGTTAAAAACAAACCCCATTGCAATTATGTGCCCATCCATCATCATCAGTCCTGAAAGTTCTGTATAATTGCTTATATAAGCTTCTTGAGTTTTTATAAAAATTGTATTTTGCAAGACCTAAAATTAAGATGAATTGATTTAATGGAGGAGGGGAAGGAAGACAAAAATCCCAGAATAAATCATGCCTGTATCTTTCCTCCTAATCTACAAGAGTTCAGTACTTTCCTGAAGTATAACTGTTTAAGTCTCCTCCTCTTCTATTCTGCAGTCATGCAGTAGTACAAATAAATGTAATACACCATACCTCTTCCACTAGCTCTGCCTTGAAAAAAAACATTAAGCACCTGCTTGAAAGCAGACTTGCCAAAAAAAACCCAAACAATTTTCCCCCTCCCCCTCATGACATAGAGCCACCCTGTGCTTCCAAAGAGGCTTGGTTACTGTGGTGTGACATCCTGATGTCATTGTTTGCATAAATGATTTCTTAATGAGATTGGGGTTTCTAAAATTGCAGAGGCTGGGGGAGTAACTCATACCAGTTTAGAAATATCTGATTGTTGAATGCTATCTTCTAGTTACTATTCTCACCATTTCACAAAATCCCATTGAGATTAATTAGTGTCAGGGACAAGAAGGGGCAGAGAAGATATACAAAGCTTCCAGCATTGCATTCAGTACCACTGGCTAAAAACCTTGTCTACCACAAGGGGATTTTATGGAATTTATCTGAATACTAGGTGTTTGCTAAGTCTTTAAGTTGTTTTCTACAGGATCTGGGCTCTTGCTTGAACAGACAATTAGTAAACATAATACCTGATGCAACTATTAGAGTGTCAGCTTAGCATTTTTAATGTAACTTTAAGTAATCCAGGATCCCACAGAATCGGTATTCCTCTTCAGTTCTCTGCTTAAGACTTCCTCAACTGCAGTTCTCTTTAAGGTACTATGGTATGTAGTAGGGGAAAAAGTCCTTTTTCTTCTCTTTACTGAGATACAAATGAAGGTAGATAGCTAATCATACTGCTGAAAGGTACCTTCCATTACTTGAAAATTGGGCTACAGAAGATTCAGATAGCAAATCTAATCTTCTTGATATGACACACATATGGTATATGTTACTACAGCAGATGTGTACTTACCCTTTATTTTAATATGTAATTACAGATGCAAGTTAAGGGCTTTGGTATATTGGCAGCGGAGGCCATCAGTATTGCAGAGTATGTTCTAAGTAATATAGTCATACTTATCTGGAAGATAGGTATATTATTTCACACTGAGCTTCAAGGCTATTGGACCTTGAGGTCTGTACCCTTGAGCCTCCTGCATTGTTTGTGAGCCGTGCAGCACACTTTGTTAACAAGGTTGATTTCAGAGATTCTGTCTGACGTTCAGCACGTGGTATAGTGAAATACTTTTTGTTGGTACTCTTGCCAAGTAGGATTGGAATTCAGGTCAAAATCCTCTATTTTTTAATTTTTTTTTATTTTGGTTAGGGTTCCATGAGACAAGCTGTGTCATGACCCTGCTTTTTCACCAGATGGGGTTTTTTGAGCCAGTATTTATTCTTGTATAGTTAATAGTTGTCTTATTAACTAATTACTGGGTGCATCTTTGTCATATCCTGTTCCACTGACCCCTCTTTTGATCCACAGATGTGCTCTGTCACTTCTTCTTGCTCATCTGAAGACTTTGTGAATCTGTTCTCCACATTTGTGTGGCTAGGATTTGACTAGAGCAGCCAGGATGATATTGTTTGGAATCTGTATTCATAGAAAGATTTCCTGTAATTGTCAGAGGTGGGGGAGGAAAAATTTAAAAAATGCAAGTCAATGCCAAAAGAGTCATTTATTATATGCTGGGTTTTGGAAA
>VZTV01041494.1:295-12128 GCA_013400875.1 Anhinga rufa | reverse complement strand
GTCCCTTCCAACTCAGGATTCTATTCTTCCAACTATGATTCTATGATTCTAATGACAGACTAAATTCTGCTCAGAGGTTATGAAGCTCAATACAAGTCCCTTCACTTCCAAATAGCCTTCTAGGCCTGGCTAAAACTTTGAAGACCTGAGGATCACTGCATATACATAGGTCCTAGAAGCTGTTTGATGGTGTATGAGACATACAACATGGTATCAATCCATTTTCTAATAGATCACAGCTCAGCTCACAAGCACAGAACATGCTTGTCTTAAAATCAACCAATCAAACTGAGTCCTCCTCTTCCTCCAGCATGGAGACCCAGAACCTGGACAGCCTCAGGGCCATATAACGCAAGTGTGGGTGCATTGCCTATTCGCAGCACGCTAGAGTCATTCTTTCATAGCCTTCAGAAAGGATCTGATGTCTGTCATGATGAAATGCAATAGAAAACATACATTTTGTCAAATGTATGACATGGAAAATAAGTGAGGAAAAAACTTGCACAACATGTCCTTGTCTTTTGTCAATGCTTTTTCAGAGTAAAGAGATATAGTAATAGGGAAAAAAGTAGTATTTTGCATACATTGTTCATACCAAAGGATTAGATTCTGATATCCATCCTGGTTACCACATGGATGCTTCTGTGGGAGCTGAGCTAAAGAGGCAACAATCACTAAAGGCTTTGTCATAGCTGTATGAGCACCAAGTTTGTGCTTCCCCAGAAATTTAAGCTGATGTAACCTGAGAGTACCACAGTGGTACTCAATTCCTTCCTTGTCTGAGCTGATGCTCAGCTGATGCACCCAGTTGGGTGGTAAGAAGTTTAGGGATCTCTTCTGGTCTCAGACTGAACACTGCTTCATTTTGTTGGGTTAGGTCTCAGCTGGATGCTCTCCTGGTACCAGCCTGTGCAGGGCAAGAGAAAAGGAAGGCAGCCCGAGTTGGCAATTAGTCTGATTTACACTATTGTGGCCATCACTCACAGCCTCACTTAGAAGGGAGAAGTCCTTTTCCCAGCTGACCTTTCCAGGTGGTTCAAGTGAGCTTACACTAAACAACAACGAAAAAGTAAATCCAAGAAATGGGAACTGAAATCCAGTGCTCCACCCCATTTCTTTGCCCTTCTTGTCTCTCAAAAATACTATAATTTTAGACCAGCAGCTCAGACAAGACACCTGGAAACAATCCAGATCGATACACATAGCTTTCCAGGACTTTAAATTACTAACTTTGGTCTTGAAAAGAGTAGGTTTTTCTCATCACTGGGCAGAAATCAACATAGTTCCATGTTATTTTAGGAATAAGTAATGTGAAATCCCAGACCTCCTGCAGTCCTTGAGACTACAGCTGTTGATGAAGCTGGGACTGCTCCAGGAAGCTTTGCTCCATCAGGCTGTTGAAAGAAATGTCATAATGGGCCCATATCCTAAATCCTCCCAGGGTTCCTTTTTCATGCTCTACCTAGGACTTCAGGATTTCTTCCAGCAACAACAATGAAAAGGTAACTGGGATTAAGCACGATTAACTCTATGTTTAAGGGCTGTTCTGTTTATTACTCAGTCTTCTAATACCAAAAATAATAAACATTGAAGTGGTAGTTTTTCCAAGAATTAAACTAATGAAAAGAAAATAAGTGTATGATCTTTTGAAGGACTATAAATACTGTTGGCTTGCAAAGCATTTTAAAAAAATATGTGTACTTACTGTGTTTAAGTCAACATAAATAAATCAGCAATCCAGAAAAATGGATTACTTATGACATTCATTTTCCCATTGTGTATTTAAGCGCTCAGGAAGATCCATTTTTTGTGTTCAGACCTCACTGGTTCTTTGCAACTCTTTTTCTAATTTCCTTAAGACTGTGTTTCCACAGACACGGAGCTATTCTGTAAAAATGATAAATTGGCCTGTTAAAGATATTCCAAAACTCTATTCTTCATGTCTATCTAGAGTACTGCAGTGCATGCTTCTTGGAAGCATTAATAGCTGCATTTCATTTTACTATATAAATATTTAAGGTTTGTAATTTCTCTGTTGCTGACACTGCCAGTGCCAATGCAATGCAATGTTTCATTATCAGTTCCTAGTATACACATAATCTTGTCAGACTTTGTTTCCAATAAATATAGCATGATGTATTTTGAATATTTGAATAGCAGAGTGCATTCATTTTGCTTTCAGTCATGACCTGCTTACAAATTCCCAGCTAAGAAGTACAGCCACATGGAACAATAACCTGCAAGTATTGTGCCAATATATTTTCATTAGTCAGTGACATTTAGCTGCAAAAAAAAAATTAAACTACATCCTTCAGAAACAAGTCAACTTGGCTCCTGGATCCCCACATTAGGACGAGCCCAATTCGGGACCCATATTGTTATTGTTTCAAAGTTGTAAGTGGGTAGTTCAAATTTAATCTGCCCATATCCATTCCCCCTTCAGCGATTTGCCAATCTCTTTCTCCATCTTTTCAGAGTTTCCTTGTGTATGAATATCCAGGAGGAATGGTTGCTCTTTTAGCTGTTCTGGGAAATCAGTCCTAGAACAGGTATTTATTAATGGCCTCTGATTTTGAACTGGCTGTGAATTTTGTATTATTATGCACCTTTCTGAAAGCTGCAAGGTGTTTCATCAAAAGTGAAGATAATTTGGGGGAAGTCACTCTTTTCATGCTAGATTATAGAAAATGTAATTTTAGGTAGTATGAGACCACTTTGTGAGACTTACGCTGATGCATAAGTACCTTCGGATCTCCTGAATTGCTGTGGAGTAACACAATATTCTGTGGGATGTACCCAGGCTCTAAAGCAAGATGCAGGTAAAATTTGAAACAGCTGTCCTTTAGATAAAGCATCCTAAACCATGATAAATGAGAGCCCTGCCTGAACTCACAAAACAGAGGTCCAAAAGCCAGCTGCCTCCTGACTCCCTCCCAGCCAGCCTAGAGACTATTCCCCTGTTTTCCCTTTCATACCTGGTGCCAGCATTGTGGATCCTCAGTCGTCTGCTGGTGCCTTTCCAGAACTCTTATTCTGGAGTTGACTAATGCATTTCTTAACTTCTGGTTCTTGGAACTGAGTGATGGATGATAAGGGGACACTGTCAATGAAAAAGGTTTCTGGCTCACACCAGGTTGAGGTTGTGAGGGACAACAATTAAGAAACATGACTTACATGCATCCTATGAGGTCAGACTCACAGCAGGAAATAAAAATAAATCTGAATGCTATTGTTAATTTTCAGGATTTTAAACCTGAACTCAGAATTGTTGAAGTCTAATTTGCACTTTCTGAATGCTTCAGATTTTGGCAGTATTGCTCTTATGACCAGGTCCTCTTTTTGAGAGTTCATGACCAATGCCTTCATTATTGCCTAATCATTTTTTTTTTCATTTCCTTTCATTTAATTTCATTTTTCTTTTTTTTTTTCCACCTGGCAATTTTGTCTACATGTATAATTTCTTGTATTTTTCTGGAGTTTGTGAACATACAGCAGTCCAGGCAGTTACCTACTATGACGCTGGCTGGCTATCCTGGACTCCTTCACTCCACGTCTGCAGTTCAGTCTGACAGTTTCAAAAAAATTGATTTACTGTTTGGGCAGGATCCAGTGGTGACTGCCTATTGCCCTGTAGCAGATCTGGTAAGCACATATATTTCACTCACATAACTCATTCACAGGGGGTCCAAGAATTCAAGGAGTCCATCCCCTTCTGTGTCCGAGCTACACTGCCCAATCATGCATCTACAGAAAATATGACTCACTGGCAATGTTAGAGGCCTGTGAAAATGGATATTTGTAGATCTGGCCCCAAAACACTGAGTAAAATATCTTGGTACCTGAGTTCTCACTCTAGTGTGGTCCTCCCAGACCTCTTTTTACTTGCTGTGTGCTTTGGCCTCCAACATTACTGATTAGCCTCTGTTTATTCTTTTCTGCCATCTTAAATATTGTTGCTCTATGGAGAATGCAAGTGTTAGTTACACAAGAAAGCAACTAAAAATTTATTTGGTTGCCAAACTGAAAAATTAAAAAAAAAGTCCAAATTTAGACTAGAATTAGATCCTACTCAGCCGTCCCATGGGCTCAGGTAGGGACATTTCCCACCAGCATAAATGTCTTCCCCTTTCCATGCATGCAACAAGCCATGTCCCAGGGGATGTGTTATAAACGAGGCTGTCTTCAGAGATAGTTGTATTGGAGCAACTGCAGCATTGGGACCTACTGGAAATACAGGTTAGTCAGGTTTTCTTTCTGCCCAGTGGCTCATGGTCAGAGACCAATTAGCACTGGGATGTGGGATACCCAGGCCCAAATCCCTCTAATATCTCTGCAGTTAAGACTGAATTCTGTGTATTTCACAGATGAGATGAAACATCATTTTCTTAGATGAAATCTCTAGCCACCGGTATCTCCTCTTTGCTTTTGGGTTTTGTGCAAGAAAGGAACTATCTAGAGTTGGGAACAGGTCTTCAGAGACAAACCATGGCTGTATATACCTGGAAGGAAATAAACAGCCTCCCCCAGCACTGTAGAAGTCCTTTTAAGGGCAGAGATTTCTAAGCCATTGATTTGTATATAAACTTCTTAAGTACCTCACTCTCCTCTAGCAATGAAGTAGGAATCAGTCCAAAATGTTAGCTTTGTAGTAAAATTTACAGTGCTGAGCAATATTATGTAAAACTACCCCTGAAGTTCTGTAATACACAAACAATTTCTAAAAAAAATTTTATTAAACTTTATGTTGCAGAAAAGTATGAAGATCTGCAAGATTATAGACTATTACCAAGAACAAACTAAAAAGAGGAAGACACCTCTTTTGTATCACATAGCTCACCAGATGACATGCACAGCTGCGTAAAGAACATCATTTGCCCTTCACAGCTCTCCTCCACTGCTTGGACCATCATTTGGTCCTTGCAACTTGCTATTCAGCTCAGTTCCTCTCTCCTCTGAAACCAACTAATCTCTTACAATGATATTGAAATGGGTGTTCTGGGCTTTACCAGGTAGGCTGGTGAACAGCAACGTAGTAGGTCACAGCCTCTTTTCTCAAGGGTCGTACATGAATTCCATATGGATCCACTATAATGAAAGGAAAATCCACTTATAATCATATTAACATGTTTTGAAAATATATTTCAGGTTTATCATTTTTTTTTTGAGTTAAAGCCCAGGAGTTGTCCTCTAATGCAGTACTCTTTCAAAGATTCTGTTGTCTATTGTTTCTGTCTTTGGAGAAAAAATGTGCGTATGCACCTCCTATCCAAAGAAGATAAACCATTCTGTCCTAAGGAGCAGACTAAGGGCTTGACCTCTTGCTGCATGAGTGTGAATGCAGCCAGTGATGAATTAGTCATGATGCACAGATGAGAGGAAATAGAGTAGAGATGGTGGTGAAGAATAAAAGATATGGAATATCAAAAAAGCAATTCAACAAGGAATAGTGCGTGATATGGTGGGAAAAGGAGCAGAGGGTTTATTTTTAGCCTAGGCTAGGTTTTTTCGTTTTCGATTGCTGGACATTTCAATTGGTTTAACTATTTATTGGCTATAGCATTTAATCCAAGGTTATTTTTCCTATCCAAAGAAATGACACAAAGAAGAGCTGAGTAAACCTAACCTTTATGCATTTAAAAAAACAACCTTGAAACCCTTTGTAGCTAATGGAGGAAGTCACTTTCCCTTCAGAAATCTTGACTGTGTTTGCATAAACCATGTGTGAGGCTGTGGTGAAGCACTGTCTCACATGGCAGTGACCACAGCTCAGAGGTGTCACCTTAATTTACCCTGAACCAAGTGAATAACTCATGCAAAAAAGACCATAATAGGAAAATGTGTCACGGGTGGACTCAGCCATTGGGCTAACTTCAATTGCCTCAGAGTCTTCAGGTTTAGTACCAGAGGTACCATCATGATACTGAAGTGTTTTTTGTTAAATCTACCCAACATAGAGCATAAATTGTGCCACAAGATGCTGTTGTGGCTGACAGCTGTGCTCAGGGAATGGTGTCACCAGTTGCTTTACTGTGCCCCACATGGAAACATTTATCATTGCTCTCCACAGCCTCAGGGCAGGGGGATCTCCCACAGTCAGCTGAGCTCATCCTATGTCTTCATCCAGGACTGTAATGGTGCATTTCAAATCACCAGGTGCTCCCTGGCCTGAATGTGTATAATCCAAATCTGTATTTTTGGGGACTCATGGATGTTCTGGTACACCAGAAAGCAAATGTAACATTGAGCGTGAGCCTGACTGAGGTTTAAACCCATCCTTGGTTCCTTCAAAGCTTACCTCAAGGGGTGGCCTTAGGTGCAGATGTAGCACACACAGGCCTCCATGTAAAATAGTGGAAGTTATTGGTAGAAGGGCAAAAGAGTTCTGTCCTAACAAGTAATGTTTCAATGGTGTGAAACACCTTCTCATGAGCCTGTAAAGTGCTGGTGAGACAGCCTAGGACAGATCTGATCAGTAGTGAGAAATGCTGTAGCAAGCACTAATCAATGCAATTAACATGGTTATATAAACTCCTTGCTTACAGAGTAATCGTCAGGGTAATAAAAAATAAGGTTGTGAGAAAATAAACCAGGTATCCTATAACACTCCTACTTTTGCTCCATTATTTTAAGTCTCCTCATTGCCTCAACCAAACCTACTGAGGCATGGGCCATGGTACGTGTGTTAGTAATGTTCCAGATCACATCTTTCACAATATCATTTTCCTTTTTGCTATTAAATCTCTGTCATAGCCATAGTGCCTGGAAAGAATGTAAAAATAAAAAGGGAAATAAAAGTAAACTCCATTCTTCTCATAGAATCAGAATCATTAAGGTTGGAAAAGACCTCTAGGATCATCAAGTCCAACTGTCAACCCAACACTACCATGTCTCCTAAACCATGCCCTGAAGTGCCACGTCTACATGATTTTTTAACACCTCCAGGGATGGTGACTCCACCACCTTTCTGGGCAGCCCGTTCCAGTGCCTGATCACTGTTTCAGTAAAGAAATAATTCCTAATATCCAACCTAAACCTTCCCCGATGCAGCTTGAGGCCATTTCTTCTCATTCTATTGCTAGTAACATGGGAGAAGAGACCAACACCCACCTTGCTACAACCTCCTTTCAGGTAGTTGTAGAGAGGCAATAAGGTCTCCCCTTAGCCTCCTCTTCTCCAGGCTAAACAACCCCAGTTCCCTCAACCTCTCCTCATAAGAATTGCTCTCCAGACCCTCCACCAGCTTTGTTGCCCTTCTCTGGACACGCTCCAGCACCTCAATGTCCTTCTTGTGCTGAGGGGCCCAAAACTGAACACAGTATTTGAGGTGTGGCCTCACCAGTGCTGAGTACAGGGGCACGATCACTTACTTCCCTACTCCTGCTGGCCACACTGTTCCTGATACAAGCCAGGATGCTGTTGGCCTTCTTGGCCACCTGGGCACACTGCTGCCTCATGTTCAGCCAGCTGTCAACCAAGACCCCCAGGTCCTTCTCCGCCAGGCAGCTTTCAAGCTACTCTTCCCCAAGGCTGCAGCGTTGCATGGGGTTGTTGTGACCCAAATGTGGGACCCGGCAGTTGGCCTTGTTAAACTTCATACAGTTGGCCTCGGCCCATCGATACAGCCTGCCCAGATCCCTCCACAGAGCCTTCCTATCCTCGAGCAGATCAACACTCCTGCCCAGCTTGGTGTTGTCTGCAAACTTACTGAGGGTGCACTCGATCCCCTCATCCAGATCATTGATAAAGATAATAAACAAGACTGAATATTTATTATTTAACTTGTTTGTTAAATATTAACATAATGGTTTATTTAAAATAAAAATGGTTTCTTCAATTAGCTTATTTTTACAGATGTTATAAAAAGCAGTATCTAGATCAATAATGGCAATGGTTACAGGATTTATTTGGGCTTTCTTCTCAACAAGATTTGATTTCAAGTCTTTGGTTAATGAATAGGATATACAAAAGAATTTTCACTGCGGTATTTAAATGCTGATTTCCTCATAATGTAAATGGAAATAGAGTGTTTTCTTCAGCAGGGTAAAGAGAAATGGTTTGTTGTTAAACCATTATATAGAAGATGGTAAGTGGAGGAATTTTATTTTTTCCAAATACAGCTTTTTTGTTGCTTCCAAGAATCATTCTGCATCACTGAAGTGGAAAACGTATGTGTGCTCATATGGACTGGTAGGGTTTCCCTGCTTCACTCCCTGCTGCCCATAGCTCCCTCACCAATCTCTATGCAAGGTTGTGTGGAAATGATATGCTGATCTGGCCCTAAGCATCCTATCTCTGCCTTTGGGAAATGGTGCTACTTCATTTAGGGAATTTGAAAGATTACAGTAGATAAGTTATGAAATGAAGAAAAGATGTTTTCAAGACAAAACCCACTCATGAACAGCTAGAAAGCTGGGGATAAAAAGGCAGGCTGCACGTTTTTTTGGCATTAAACTCTACAGAGTATAGCTGCTGTGTAGATGTTCTTCAAATTAATGGCAAGTTAAAAAGAATCCATTTTAGAAAGATGGCTTTTTAAAGGACCCATGGATTCAAAATATGATTTCTACTTATATGTGTGGTTCACTTGACAGTGCAGGTTTTTCACACAGGTTTGTGTTAATAATTTATGTAGACACAAACTCTTACATGCCTTATAAAAATGGAGCACAGCTGGATTTGCGCATTTACAATCCATCCTCTATATACAACTCAGAGTGAAAAAGCTTTGTGTGTTGATGTAGAAATCATAGGGAAGCCTCTCTGTAAATTTAGTTCTTATTGTGAAGAATCTGAATGCACACTGAAGCTAGGCATGGGTAGCATTCACATTTCTTTTTTGGTTGTTTGCCTTAAATTCCTGTGGAGGACCTTAAGGAGCTCTACATCATCTTGCATCCTGTAAACACCTGCAGTAGTACCATTTTAATAGTCTCTGTGTATGTATGTGGTTTATTTAATGGGTAAAAAAAAAAAAATTATAGCTGTGCCAGCCTTCCAGGTGTAGCCTGAAAGGAGTAAAGGAGGACTAACTCCTTTTGCCATTTAGCAGACTATTGGATGTGGTTATTATGATACCCCAGAGTTAACCCTGCTCATCTTAACGTATCTAATGAAGTGCAGATGGGAAAATTTACATGATAGTCTTAATCAAAACAGAGAAAAGAAACTAAAATTTCTAGTATTAATTTGCTGGTCACACTAATCCAGTACTGCTCTACAGTCTGGGGATGAGCTTTTACAGCACAGACTTTATAGCTGCTGGGGCTGATCCAAAGCCCTTTGCAGCGAATGGTAGTATCTGAATTATATGGGATTGCCTTCGTTGACTTAAACGGTCTTTGGATCAGGTCCATAATGAATTTTCGTTTAATATAGTCTACAAACATGATTAAAAATGTTAGGTAAAACCCCAAGGAATAAAAGGGGGTATATTGCAAACTTCTGGCACTTGATTTCCCATTATAAAATCCCCCATTTAATAAATAGCATTGATTCAGACTGCAACCACGGTCTGATCAAACCTCTCATTCATAGAACCAGGTCTTTTCATGACATTCTGTAATGCTTGGGTTCCATTTTTATGGGGCATTGATAATCCGTGGTGCACTCCAGACTGTCTGCTGGAGTTGATTGGGTTACGGGGCATATGCCATCATGGTAATCAGCTGCATTTAATACATTGAAGTGAGTGGCTAAAGCTCTGAATAAAACAGAAACTATGTCCAAACTCCAAAGGATGTTGTTAGGCAATAGATTATATCTGACCTAATTAATAGCATCTCATGTGTGAGGATAAAGATTTATCATTTTTATATTTCTTTCAAGTTAATAGGAATAATGTAACCATCCATATGACATTTAAACTTATCTGAAAACATATGAATATGGGACTCATACGATTCTAATTCACCTGGAGTGACAGTTAGTAGACAATAAAAGACAGACCATAGTCAATGTATTTAACAATAAGAAAGTGCATCAGGCTACTGAAAGAAGCTTTTCAGGAACTTTTAAGTTCCTCTATTTAACATTTTGCCACTCCAGAAATTCCCACCTAATCCTAAATTTCTACAGTCTGAATGCAAACACACAGCTAGTTAAGTCCTAAAAACAGTGGGCTGGTCCCCGACATAACCTGACATCTCATCCATAGACACAAAATAGGCATGCCTGCCAAAATCTCCCTGTGAGAGGAAAAGCCCTTGCCGCTCTAAGTAGGCATCAATGGCAAGTAGGCATTAAATTAACAACAGCAGAGTCCTTTCCTCTCCCTTTCCTGCCTCCCCTTCTCCCACCCAGGAAGGACATTTAGCCAGCAGCCTGGCTGAATGCTGAGCAGCCCAGTGCTGCTCAGGGTGGTCCCCAGCCACTGCTAGAAAGGACTGACACCACCTTGGTCTTTAAAAAAGAAAACTATAAGCAAGAGGATACAAATATTCAACCTCGCAGCTGGTAACAGGCATTTTCTGTTTGACCCGAGGTGACTCTAAACTGAGCCCTGAGGGACAAAACATAGAAAACTCTGTTCCTCAGTCTTTTCTGCTAACCAGGAAAAGCAGTTTTCCCCACAGCATGCCAGCTGCTGTGAAACATGCACTCTGATACCAAGCCCTCTTGCCTGGTGTGTGTAAGACCAGATACCTAGAGCAGCAGCTGTAAATTCGACGAGGCTTAAATGTTAAGTGTTGCTGCTCTGAATATCACATTAGTTCATTCCTCCTTTGGGAATGTATATCTAAAAGTGATGAAATTTCACCTCTGTGGTCTAGAAGGCAAGGCACAGGTCATTTCCACCTCCTCTTCACAGTGACTGAATAGGTGGAGAAAGCTCAAGTGATGGATCTTTACACTGACCCAGTGATGCTCTCTTAGCTTGTGAAAGGATTTTCCAGTGAGCTGTATGAAGATTTTTTTCTTAAATTCTGCTAGTGCCTAAGAAGTACCTGTAAAACGGCATTCTTTCTTTATAAGTGCTCTGTATCAGTTGAGTCAATTTGCAAACGGAAGTATCCTGTTTTGTCCCCACTGCCACTTCTGTTAGTTTAGCTGCAGATCTGAATATCAAGCAGTTATTTTGTTCCTTGTGGACCATTGGCAGTAATACTGGTTCTGCATTCGCAAGTTTGTTAACAGAACTATTGATGGGTATGAGTCAGCACAGTAATCAGTTCTTTCCCAATTAGCTGATTTGTTCCATAGGCTTTATAGAAAAAGGGGGGGGAGGGGTGTTTAGGGGTGTGTGTGTGAAGGGAAAGCAAAATGTTAGTAGTTAACCAAAATAACAGGACACAGGCACTAAGCAGCAGGTGCACCAAGGGAGAAGGAGTTTTACAACCCTGAATCCCAAACAAAACTCCAAAAAGTACCGCAGGCTCAGAAAGGTGTTGTCTAACCTTTTGGTTTTTATAAACCTTTGACAAACTGAAAATTCCAAGCTTTTGGAGTACAAAGCTGGCATGTATTCCACAGTCCCCAAGGCAGGGCTGCCCCTGTCTGACAGTGATGGGTTTAGCATGTAGTGTCAAAGCCTTCAGCAGGGAACAGATACAGCCCAAACCTGCAGCTGGAACAAAATGGCGTATGCACGTACTGATGCTACCTGTAGAGCTGGTCTGTAATTTACCCTGCTTTCCGAGAAAACAAAGTTTCTTTTGTACATTTAAGTACCTTAAATATCTATTTACTTGATCCTAACAAATTTTAGACTTGGGACAATATCCAAATTTAACATAAACACAACCATATAAAAAATGATGTGTTTGCACCAATTTTCTGAAAATCAGTGGCCGGCTCAGAGAGAAAGATGCTCTAAATGATACCATGGATGAAAAGG
>VZTV01041491.1:0-16052 GCA_013400875.1 Anhinga rufa | reverse complement strand
GGGTTGTTAGCATGGTGCAAATAGCAGCACAAGAGTTGGGTAAACTGCCTTCATACTCCAAACCAAGCACAAAAGATGGAAGCCTCTTTGCATGGTTTCCAGCAAAAAAAAGACTCACTGTACGTCAACATACAAACAAGCCTCTCTTTATTTTCACTTGAAATTAAATACTATACTGCATAATGCTGCAGTGGAAGACACTAAATAATATTCTGGGATTTGATGTTTAAGAATGTGGCGATGATTAATGACATATTCTACTAGGAGAGCATGGTGCCATAGCAGTACTGCCAATTCTTGCAATTACCTACAATAACTTCCTTAAATCTTGAGTAGCATTTTCATAAATGGAGAAAACTCAGTCATTGGATAGGTCTGTATTTGTACTGTGATTCTTAGCCAGAGATGTTAAATAAGCTTCCTATGACTATTTTCTTTAACAGAATTAATGACTTCTCTTAGTTATTCTGTCTTGTTGAGAGCCGACAAAATTGTTGGCATTTTCTGATTCAAAAATTTTATGTTCTTAGATAGTATTAGTAGTAATTACCACAAAGTAGTGCCTCACATCCTGCAAAATAATCTTTCACTTTTATCAAGAAACCAGGAGTTACACAGTGGAAAGGGAAAAAGAGACAGGCTTTTCCATCCTCAGGGAGTGGGGTTTCTCATTTGCATACTTCTAATTTGGTGCTGATATCCAGCAAGCACTGTAATTTTGTGCAAAACTGACTCCCGACTTTTTTAATATTGGCAAATTTATATGTAAACTATGCAAGATACCTCTTCAAGTAAAAATAAAATATACCAGATGAGTGGGTTTCTCATTTTTATAATAAAATTCTAATTTTCGAATCCATTGTATGATAGAACATAGTCCATACAATGGTATCTCTCTTCATGTATATTTTTATATATTTAGAAGTGTACATATTACTCTAAATATTTCAGTCTGCATAGTCACTATTTATTTGGTCTCCTCCCTTCACTCAACCCTATCTTGTTAATCTTCTGACAGGCAAATATTTCTTCCTGAAAGAGACGCATCAACTTTCTGCCCGTAAGTCTCTCAGCTTCTCTCTCCTTACAGAGGAGTCTTTAGAATCCTATTCAGCAATAGGATTTTTAACCCAACATTAATAAAAATTAAAAACTACCATTAAATTCAATCCTTGTCAGAATGAAAGAGAGAAAGAGAGAGAGGGGACAGAGAAAGACAGAGAGAAAGAAAAATAAAGAAGAAATAATGCGACAAAGAAGAAAGAGAAAAAGACTCTATTGCATTCAAAAATGAAATAATAAACCAGTTGAGAACACATGAAAAATGAAGTTAAAGTATAAAGCGCTATTACACATGTAACTATTCCAGCAATAAGCTAAAATAAAAAAAGAAAGTTTGCTCTTTTTCCTGCATTCTTTCAGTCATAAATGACTGAGTTTAATTTTAAGCACATGAGTAGGCCTATAAAAGCTATTAGGACTTCAAATTGCCTTCAGCTAAGCATATGTGAACTGTTTGCAAGATTATGGGTAATAATGATATTTTCAGAGAGGCATCAGTCCTATCAGTGACATAAAAAAGTCTCAGTCTTGGAAAGCTTTCCTTTGTAATAAATATTCTTTACCCTTAACAGAACTTGAGATGCACTTTAGTAGTCAGTACCTCAGCAGGAAGCAGCTTTCTAAAGAAAACATAGCACCTTTAATCGCTTTAGATAGACTTAGGATGGAGAGAAGTCACTACTAAGACTTCCATTAATAAAACACTTAAGCGGTTCTTAATTTTAAGCAAATAAATGTCACCATTTAAAAATACAAACTATGTACACTGACACATTCTCTTTTTGTGAATCTCAAAAGATGTAATTAGGTCTTTACCCAATTCCTTCATTTTTTTCTTGATTTTCTGCTAAAAAAAATGCTTAAATACAAACTACTTGTTTTTATCTTAGGTTTACCCATGTTAAACAGTGCTATGCTTGATTATTGTTATCTCACTTTCAAAGTTATCAATGGTAAAGTCAGTAGGGATGGTTTTGACATAGGATGTCTTTCAGTCAGGGAACATATGGACAAATTCAATTCCTGTTTCATTGTACCATATACTCTGAAAGACAAATACATGGCAAAGCAAGATGCTGCTTACAGCTCCCACAGTCAGACCACCGGTGAGCTTCAGTCTCAGTTCAGTCCCCTCTGAAGCATGTTTCCTTCCTGTTGCAAAGCTTTTCCTTCAAGTCACAGATTTTATAGGAACACCTTTCCAAATGCCTGTCAAACGCTGGGTCAGGAACACCAGCATATGAAATTGGTGCATTTGGTACCGTGAAATAAAATCTCCATCCAAAACTGCCTCTATTTATATGTCCTATAGCAGTGGGAGGTTCACAGCCATTATGTGATAATAGCTCTTTGACTATAAACAGATCTAGCTGGAAACATTAGTCCCACTTTCACCATTTTTTTTTTCTCTCAGTGCTTTAAAAGGCAACATTTTAAATGGAAAGCTATGTTGTGTTCAGTCATTTCTGTTTATCTGAAGATTTTTAAGTGACTTTGTGGCACTCTGAACATGGTCAGGTTTTGCTAGAAAGAAGGGATGAATTGTGGTGGTCCTAAGGCTACTCTGCATTACACTGGGGAAGATTAACAAGAGTGTTTTTAAAGTAATTTAAAGCCACCCCTGCATACATCATGTTTCTGTGAAGGTGAAACTAGAAATCTAATAAAAAAAATTTGTGACTTTCCCAAATGGCTCATACAACCTGAGGCTGCTCATTATTTCACCTTGAGTGGCCTGTTAATACTAGCATGTATTAACAGCAAGCAGACAGAAACCTCTCTTCTCTTCTCTCTGCTTTCCTCCTTATTACTGAAGCTGGGGTTTATTTTTAACTGTGTCTAAAAAATAAATTAGTCTTCCATATTAACAGATTAATCCTCCTCGCCTACAACAGGAGTGTGTGGTTGTCTGTTCCCAGAAGGTACGGGGCTGCTGGAGCACCATATGGATAGAGTCTCGTTTATGTTTCTGTCTTCCTTGCATAAATCAGGAAATCAACCCACCCCTCCACATCAAAAGGTCACTGCCAAAAAGAATAGCAAGGAAACTCCTCCAGGCTTGCTGAAAAGCATCCAGAAATACAGGAAGGCCGAAGAAGTGACAGTGATGAAATTAGCAGCCTAGTAACTGGGTTTATTTTTCTCAATATTGCATTTTTAGGTTTTAATGAAATGCTTTCACTTTCTTCTCCCTCACACTCATTCTCTCCCTATTTAATTTGTTGGCTTCTCCCACAAGGGAAGCAATGTGTGCATGTTATTATCTAGGGCCAGAGGTGACTTCTGTGGTAGTTCAGCCTCGCTTCATGCATCAGAACAGAAAACTTCCTCTGATAGTTGTCTGCATGTGTACTAACCACGCTAAATTTGTACAGATATTGAAATAAAGGCCCTGGCGTTTTCCTCTGTGTATTTATTGATGTCTGTCTGCTCGTGCCAGGGGGTTAGCAAGCTGCCATAAGGCACATACCTTTGCATGGGGGGTTACTTTCCTTGCTGGGCTGCCAGTCCTGCGTGACTGCCTCCTGATCCCTCTCCCGTTGACACAGGGAACACACAACAGATGTCCACACTGTGTCAGCTAGAGTTGCTCTTGGTATGTCAACCTACATGTTTGCCTGTGGCAAGTCCCTCAATTTGGTATCTTTGCTTGCAGCAAACCAGGGAGTGAAACAATAGTGTTTAGGGTCACATTTAAATTCGGAGACTCAATAAAATAGTCCAAGACTTCTATTCAGGCCAATAACTCATCCTAAATCACATCCCCAAAATATTCCACACTGCCTTATGGATTTATACCTAGGATTATTCATTTCACCACAGCTGCCGTTTCAGCAAAATTACATAAATATTGTTTTCAGGGGGCAGGAGAGAGAAGAGTGATTTCTTCATATTTTGTTCCCTCTGATAAAATCACTAAATGGGGAATTTCTTCCTGCTCTCATGCAGGAATTCTAATTGAGTGACAGTTTTGAAATCTGCCATGGGATGCAGACACGCATTTACATCTTGAATTCATCACTTGAAAGACTACTTTGACAGTAATGGTAAATGTCACCACATGCTTTGAATAGACAGTTCTCCTTAATGCTGGAGAAAGATGAGGTTGGGGAACACTTGCTTTTAAATGTTTTGAAGGAATCTGACATTTACTTCCTATGCTACTACATCTCAATAAATATTTCCAAGTCAGCCACAGAGAGCTAAGTGGAGTGAACTTAAAAGGATGAGGAAGATTTGAGGTCACACAAAATAAGTGCTTCAGAAACTAAGGAAGAACAAAGGATTTCTTCTTAAAATGTGGAGTGGTTAGTAAGTTTAGATCATGTGAATCATAAATCTTTGGAAGAACCTTGCAAATGGTTATAGTGACAGTTCAGTGTGCATGTCCTAATGAGAAATGAAGCTCCATGCTTTTTAATTTCCACAATGAAAACAATGTTTTTTTATCAGTTTCCAAGTCCTACGTAAATCCAATGGTTGTAAATCATGAGGAGTTAATAGAAATTTAATTTTGTAGCACTAATGATAAATATATGTTTTTAGGATAGGCTTGTGACTTTCAGGTTTGCTAGTACAGCTTTGTTTATAATTAGCTCCGTAACCTAGTAACAAAACAAAAGAAAAACCCACCAAAAACCCCAAACAAAAACCGTTTCCTAGCAGTTGGATCATTCATGAATATTGTCTTTTATAAATTCAGTTTCCATCCTTTCACTACCAAAAGCAAGTGTGGGCTAAAGGTAATTGGGCTGTTGCTGGCTGAGCCTGATGTTAGTGGAATGGAAGGGTCTTAGGAGAGCACAGAATCATCATTTGAGAGTTTTAGGCAAATGTGTGAATTGCATCTCTCTACATGTGCAAGAAGTTGATACACATGCCAAAGGTAGTTCATCGAGAAAGCATCCTCCAATGCATGCAAAAAGTGCACTTTCACAGAGAATGGTCCTATAGCACAGAAGTGTCTTTAACCTTAGTTTGGGGTAGATTTGCCCTACACTTTCTTCTGATGAAGCCATAGCATAATTCTGTAGGAAATTACCTAGTGAACTGTTAATCGAACACTTAACTCCTATGCACTCTATACATTTGTACATGATTATTCACTATCCCATATTTTTGCTAGAATCAAAGACAAAATCAAAAATAAAATCTGAACTGATACTTTTTCTATGTTACATCATTTCAGTGATGGTGATAAACCACTGGGACAAACTATTTGGCAAAGCTGACTTGTCCATTGGTTGAAGCCTTTGAATCCAGGCCGGATGCCATTCTGGAAAATACCTGTTAGGCAAATACAAGATACCAAGCTTAAAGCTGGTGTCATTTGATAAATATTTCTGACCTGTGTTAAACAAGAGTTGGACTAACTGATCTCACAGTCTTTATGGGTTTAAAAACCTAAAAAACAGGATTAATCTTACCCCCATCTAGACATCAACGCTGCAGAAACCCATGCCAGAGCTAGTTGTCTAGGCTCCCTTTATAACTGTTGGGAGATGAATAGGCATCTCTAGGTCATGATTCATCTCACCCTAATGTAGACATCTGAAACGGTGCTTATTTTTCTCCACCAAGTATAAAAAGAGTCTAGACAGGTAGCTCAGACATAAATGTTACATTATATACATGTGAAGTTAGGCAAAATGAAATGAAACCATAAATCCAGATGTCTTGGTACTACTGAATCCAGTGAACTGTCTTCAGAAAATGCTAAAAAAAAAGCCTATGGTGTAGACTTTGTATATACCAACAGCTTTGTTTTATACACAATATCTGACAGCCCCTCTGAGGTAGCGTATAAGGGATCTCAACTTTCAGTTCTGTGGCCCAGGGGGAATAATACTTGCTCTGTATCCTAGGCCACGATAGCTCTGAGGAAGAAATTCCCCTTTGAGGGGAATGGAGAATTCAGGTATTTGCCAGCTTAACACATGTGTTTCTCCCCTTCTTGTTATCTCTCCTCTTTCTTTGTATGTGAGACTATGCATATAGCTGTCCAAATGTGCTCAGTTGTTTGGGAAGCAAGACAAAATCCTGGCAGTGATGGGTCCTTAAACAGGGGAAAGGTCAATGATAAATGAATGAAAAAGTTTGATTTTATCATACAGCCCCATTTCCCAGTGACATTAGCAGACATGAGCACTTCTGAGTGTACGTCACCACCTGTTTTGTTTGCCCTTATTTCTGTGAAGGCTGCAAGGGGAGCTGAACATCCTGGGAAAGTGTTTGAGCTGCCACTGCAGGGAGAAGATAACTAGATGAGCACATAGCGCTGGGAACGGTCCCTGCCTGCCTGCGAAGCAGCGGGGTAGCTTTCGGGCTGGGGCCAGGGGTGCTCAGCTGTGCGACACACTTCCAAGGGAGGAAGCCTTGGCACCCACCCAGGGGGAAGCTGCACTGCGCTTTACCTCTGCATCTGCTGCTGAGCCCACCTGCCCTTCGCTATAGGTGTGTCCTAGCTGCCACCCTCGGGTCACAGTGTGTGCATATATACACACACACTACATGCACATGTGCAGTATGTATAGTGTATATATAGAGTATATATACACACAGTATATATACACACTACATAGTGTATATATATTATAGTGTGTATATACGTTATATATATAGTATGTATATTATACAGGACATATACTGTATCTAGTACATACTTTATACAGCATATATACACATATGCTGTAACATATATACTATGTGTATATATGCACACACTATGTATATACAAGATCATATATATACACACTACGTATACATGTATAGTATATATAATATATACACATGGGCTGTATATACTGTATACTGTGTAGATATTTGGTGTAGAGGGAGTACATATACTATATACACTATATATATGTGTACTGTTGTTTTGTATGTGTACTGTATATGTACATATGTATATGTGTATATGCATACATATGTGTACTATTAGTGTATATACACTATTAGCACATATACTATTAGTGTGTATATATAGCATGCATTTATATCTTACCTATTGTGTATATAGCATATATGCGCTAAATATACTGCATATACGCTATGCTTGTATATATATGACGTATATCCTACGCGTGCACAGGCGTATGCTACAGGCACAGACACACCATGCGTACACTCCGTGTGCATCCTCCATAGCGTGCGCCCGCCCCGCCGCGCGGCAGGAGGCCCAGGCCCACTGNCGGCGGCGGCTCCCCAGCGCCGCCCCTGGGAAGGGAGCGGCGCGGAGGCCGAGGGAAGGGCGGCCGGGCCGGGGGCGGCTCTGGGGTCCGGCCGGGTGCGTCCCCCGGCGGCCGCGGCGTGTGTGGCGCCGAGGCGCTGTTCCACGGCCTGGGCGATGCTGGCTCTTCGCTGGCCTTGCTTTAAGTAACGGGGCAACTGCTAGGGACTTCACCCAGGAACAATGACTGAAAATATTTTGGCATTCGGCATTCATTTGCAGAGTAGCACAGAAAGCTAGAAAGCAAAATTGCTGCCAGCGCTTGGGCGCTTTCAGTACTCTGACAGTGACCTTATTACAGCTGTCCTGGCCCAGATCTAACCTTGGCAATGCTGCAGGGAGGGCGATGAAGGGTAAGGTCCTGGAGACGGCCGTTGGCAGGGATTGTTTTAATCTTCCCTGCTAAAACGCTGCTCTGAATGGGAGTTTGGGGTGTTGGGTAGTTTGTCCTGCCTGCATTTTGCTGTGGGCCGGCTGCCGTCTGAAACTGCTCTGAGGCTCCAGGACCCCTTTGGAGTGAGCGCAACAGCCATAACGGTGACTGACCTTGCAAACACAACTCCTCTGGCCTCTGGGTGCATTTCTCCTGGTGCTTTCTGGGGAAGCAAGCAGCTCTCTGACAGCCAGGCCACTTCCGAGTCCTGGTGATAGCCTGTGGTCCCCAAAGCTCATGTAAAAGTGACTTGCGCCTGTGCCACAGAGAGGTGCTTTAGGGAAGGGAAATTTTAATCGTATTTTGTGGATGCTAGATGGCAGTATTGCATTTCTTAAATGATTAAAGTTTGGTTAGTGGAAAATAGGAAGAATAACAGCACTCTGAAGCTCTGAAGAGCAGAATGCTGTCAGTAATGAAAGCTCAGTTAGACTAAATAGACATATAATTAAAATACTATGTTTACTAAGGGAGTGCCTGGAACAGAAGATAAATTATACTTTCTTCTTGGCCATGTACATCTTTACTGCTCACGTGAGTTAGCAGTTGATAACAGCACTGCTCATATTTTATGGGTCTTCAGGATTAGGCCCATGATATAAGTCACTTTCTTGTGATTTATAGCACTTACGAGGAGCAGCGCTCTTGTGAAGGGGGTGGGTGAACCTTACCCCACTGACGCAGGGATTTAAATCTTGTGTGATTTTATCGCAACTGAAAGAGGCAGACTTGGTTATCTCAGTTCATGTACTAGTGGATAAGCATAGTTCTTGATCCAGAAAAGCACTTGAGCAAGTATTTAGCTCTAAGCATGAGTAGTTCATGGTTTGAAGAAGATTAGTCATATGGTTAAAATTTGACAGACAATTAAGGGTCTTTCTGGATCAGGGTCTAAAGCAGTCATTGCAACTTGGCAGACTTCATACAGGGGCCAAAGGCTGAGTAACTTTGTTGAGAAAGTTGCCTTCTTCTCCTTGGTGTCCACAGTGGCTTCAGGTTAGGATTGATACTGCATGATAATTTTGCAATGCAACTAGACTCTCAGCTGTGTCCCCTGTGCTAAGGAACAACTTTAAAGCTTAGGAATACAGTAGCTTCATTGCGCAAGTTACCCCTGAAAAAAGAACCTAAGCTCTCAGATGGGTCTGGTTAGCCTGATCCCAAAGTGGTGGGGCTCAGGCAGAGGGCTGGCACTTATGGGACCCACCACAGTTGGTTTCCAAGCTTTGAAGAACAGCAGTGGTGGAAAAGGAGCTCTCAAGCAAAAGAAGCAGATTTTGGTGCACTTGGGGATAGAAGAAAAAGCTGGTTGGTTGCTTGGGGGTAGGCAGCTCAATCTGATGGGGTTCTCTAGCTGGAGACTGGTGTTAAGTGATAGTTTTTGGATCCCGATCTCAGCCTCAGGCACTGGGAAGCTGCACATCTGCCTAAACTAACAAAGGGGAGAGTTCAAAAGGAACTGAGAGATGCCAAGAGGGTAGAAAATCAATGGAACATCAAAGTGTAAAGATGGATAGAGGCTGCATTTTCATGGGAGTGTGCTTGAAAGAGAAGGTAGTGGGAGAGTTGCTGTCTGTGACTATTAGATTTTATTGCAGTATTCTGGAGGGGATGAACTCTGACAAAAGGTTGAAAGGTGAATCATCCCTGTTCTGCAAAGAGCAAAAGTTCTCCTTGCTGTAGTGGAAGGAGGTGTGCCTGGGATGGTGATGTAGAAGGATGTGGAAACTGAGACAGCGAATGGACTTATGAGCCTGGTAAGTTTGGTTTTCCACAGGAAGTGTGGTTCCTCAATATTCAGCTGAAAAATGTGAGGGGCATCATAACTTCTTTTGGTTAAAATATAAGATGAACTGATCCCATACAATCTTGTGAGCTTTTATTTTGTGGGTGTAATGAGTCCATTTCAACTGTAGGATTTTTCCAATCCTTTATTGTCTCTCAATGTAGCAGGAGCACATAGGTAAATGTAGACTTCAGCTGTAACCAACAGTTTAAGCATATATAAAATAGGAAAACCTTCATGAATACAGGTTATTTTTCTAAGAACGAGACTGTAAAATCAGGCCTAAATGTGAAATGTGTTCTAGAGCTTAGTCTTCGCTGAGTACAGAGGCAGTTACTTAATGTTATTAAAGTCAGACTAATACTGTGATGGGAATGCCATTTTTATAAATGGCCCTGGTGTAAATTAATAGGGAATTAAAGCTGTAGCCTGGCTGGAATATTGATATTCTGTTTGTCATCAGGTCACTGTTTTAGGTTTACTGTCAAATAAGACTTGATTAGTTTTATTTACAGTCATCACAATAGGTTTATGAAGTAAAACTGCATACAATTCTTTTGCAGATCTCATTTTTGGAACAGATTAATCTCTGATAGCATCAAGTGATCAGTACTGGAATTGGTCATACATTGTTTGGTCTGGCTTTATTTTAGTTTTCCTTTTTCCCTTACCATGGAATATTTTGACATTTGTTGAAACTCCCCAAACTTCCAACTTTCCATTTGGAAATTGATTGAAGTAACATAGTTTATTTTGAGTAGAAACTGAATTTAAGTATGTCAGACTGCATGTTTCAGGGCTGCTCTTATACCTCCTAGGAGTTACCCTTCGGATAACCCCTGCTCCCATTCTTCCATCTGGGCAAAGCTGGGCTGAGCTCTGTATAGCTTATGCGCTTCATGTCCTTTCTGTTGTAGGACTTGCCTCATTCTCTGAAATTGTTCCACCTTATAACACTTGTTAGGTGATATAAATTATTGAGTTTAGTTCTTTGATGGTGGTATTTTTCATTTTTGGGGAAGGAAGAAAGCAGAAAACAGAGATACATTTTGTAAAACTACATGAAGTTGAAATCCTGAAACTATTTCGTTAGAAAACTTTTGGCCTGATAAAGCATTCCCCTTACAGCCTAAGACCTTATTGAACTCAATTAAAAAAATAGAAACTTACAATGCATTTCTTCTTGTTGTACAACCATCATCTCTTTAGTCATAGTCTTCCAATGGCAAGTTTTGCAATGGTGTCTTCTCATTGAAAAGTATCGATTAATACTAGAGATGCTTGACTGACTTTTCTATCAACGCAATGTTATTAAGAAAGTGACTAGTTAAAATAACATTCACACCCAGGGCTACTTCAGTTCATATGCTTTGTCAATCAAGAAAACACCATTTTTTTCCACATACATTTAAAATTTTCTGAGTCTAAAGTGCAAGTCTGTACAATGCACATCTCCATTTTCTGTAGCTTGCATATAAGCACACAAAATCTGCAGGCATGCTTATGGAAATGTCACCTGAGTTTGCAATCATCAAAATGTAGGGGCAGTTTTTAGTTTCCCGATGGAAAGAGCTGAGCCAAAAGTCTCTGTGCAGCCCATCTGAGGGTTGCCTGGAGTTGTGGTTGCAAGTCGGAGTACCACATAAGGTAACGGGATCAGGGGAAATTGCCTATGGGTTTTTCTAGTGATTAGCTTGTAGTAGTCTATGCTTGCTGATCATGGATGAAAGGAAGGAAGCCACAGAATGCGCAACATGGTGGTGAACAATCAAGTTGTGTACAGTCAAGACTGTAGGACTTGTAGGCAAAATATTATAGTTAGCGGGGGGGTTTTGTGGTGGTACAAATTAAGAGTATGCCTCGGAGGAGCGTGAGAGATGCAAGATGCAACAGCAAGCTTGAAGACCTGGCAGAACTTGACAGTTTCATCAACTCTTCTTTGGATAGCCATGCATGCCAAGAAGAAGGAATGACTGTAATTTTAAATTTCCCAGAGTGGCTTGTGCCTGAGCTGTTAGCATGTGTGTAAGAAGTTGGAAGTCTGTGGGGGAAGCGGAGGTTTAGCTGAAGGAACTCAAGGATACTTGAGCCAAATGGCAAAACTTTAGAAAGGGAACACTTAAAAACTGTTTCTCTTGCAAAAGCTTTAATATATCTGTAAAATTACACTGTATTCACAGGTATGATGCCAAAAGGCGAGACTACACTTAATAGTAAAAATATAAGTGGGATTTCAATTCTGCTTTTAACACAAATCTTAGTACAACCTTAACTATGTACATAGCTACATTAACTACATAGCATACCAAAACAGTTATAGCTTGTTATTATATTAATAATGCAGTCACTCTAAGTCATTGAGCTGGAGGAAGATGTAGGGATATTGATTTTTTTTTTTTTTAATGAACTATTTTCTTTCTGGAAGGACACATTTTTTGAAGGGAAAATTTATCTCATGCTTTGAAAAAATTAGATTTGCCTCTATTCTGAGCATAAAAGCTCCAATTTATTCAAAGCAGGTTCATAGATTTCTAAAGGAATTACTGGAATAGTTGCTTCTCAAGTCAGCTAAATGACCTATTAATGTAATTTTTTAATTGGTAAGTTATAGGGAAGTCCTTATTACTAAATGAATATAGCATGCTTTGTTTCAGGGTGCTGAGGGACAATTTTTCCTTTAAATCAGACCTGAATCTGTTGCATGATTAAGATTGTCTTTAATCCTCTACCACAGGATGTGAGACAGATATGTCTTTAATATGGCTTATATATTTCTAATATATCCAAACATATAGCAGTTATTTCTTGGGGTCTACCCAGGGAGAACATCAGGAAACACTTTATTTTGAGGGTGACTGAGCACTGGCACAGGTTGCCCGGGGAGGTTGTAGAGTCTCCATCCTTGGAGATATTCAAAAGCCATCTGGACATGGTTCTGAGCAACCTGCTCTACATGGCCCTGCTGGAGCAGGGGGATCACACAAGATGCCTTCCAGATGTCCCTTACAACCTCAACCAGGCTGTGGTTCTGTTATCCCTATGCAAGCATAGTGCAGGGAGGGAAGAGAAGGCAAGGGACTGTTGATGAGAAAGAGGGATAATGAGAAACCTCTTTTTTATTTCATTAGACTTTTTGAATATTTGGATTGTAAATATAGCTAGCAAAGTCGTGAAATAAACCTTGATGATCTGAAGTACAGGGCCTTTGGGTGTTTGCTAACAGTAACGGAAGCCAGTTTTCCCAGTTGGACAAATTGAACATGATCTGTCTTGGGGCATCTATAGGAGAACTACTGTCAGTGGACTTTCCAACAGTAAGAAAGTTTCTCCAAGATTTTGAAGGCTTACCAAAATCCTATGACTCTCTGTTTCCCTATAAACATGACTTTCCATCTGTGATTTTATTTTTGGTGGTGCTAGGGGGAGCGAAGGGAGAAAGGTTGTCTAAATGTTTGCTCTGTCTTCCCCCTTGGTTCTTCTTTTCCTTTCAAGAAATGAATAGGGTGACTCATTTCCTACTCTGTGACTTGTTCTCTTGGGCTATGTTGAAGCTTCAGAAACCTGGCCACTGTGTCCTGCTGCTTCCTTCCAGCTTGCATGCCCAGGTTTCCTACTTGTAGGTGGTGGACATGGTGAGCAACTATTTCGCACTGTGCGAGGGAATGGGAATGAGGTCAGGCCGTGAGCAAGGAATTTGGGAAACACTCTGGGGTCACAGCTGGATCCCTGCATGTTAATTCCTTTCTTCCTCCAGTAACTCAGAGCTCATGTTTCTGGAGAGACCATGTGGACAATTCTTCCATTCACATGCTGACACTTAAGTCAGAAAAGTCCATTTTTTATGTCCTTGATCATCATAGGTAGCAAGGTGGCTCCCAGTGCCTTTGCTCTCTGTATTTTCTGTGTGTTTTTTTTTTTTTTTTTTAACTGATAGCATCATTATCATCAGATACAGCTGTGACACAATGCAGAATTAAACTAGGGTGTTACCATTGACAATTTGTCAGCTGTCAGCATCTTATCTTGTTATTTTGTTTATTTTGGGGCAGTATGCCTTTTGGATATTTTTAAAACAGTCTGAAGTCTTGTTTAAAACAATCTTAGTGTATTTTAAAGTATGAGGAATTTCTTAGCCTGAGCTAAGTATGAGGAATGAGGGTCTTCTGGGGGTCTTTCTTCTCCCACTCCCACCTGCCATTTTCAATCTTTAACAACAACTTTGTTTTGGTGTTCAGAAAATCGAGAGTGAGATTCCCCTGGTCTCCCCCAGAGACCTGTTTTTCTTTAGTTAAGAAAAGCATTATTTTTATTCTACAGACAGAAGTATCACAATAGCTTTTTAATCAGACATTAAAAAAACTAATTAAATGAGGTTGAACTATTCTTCCCCCCCTTTATCCCTCCCATCTCCCCATCATCCCCACGCATTCCCTAAAACACATTTTCTGGCAAATAAGAATCTGTGTGACTTCAATGTGATTCTTGTATTGAAATGATGCAATGATGCTGTATGGTAATGACCCCTGACTATTTTATTTGCACTGCTAGAACGCCCTGTTATCTAATTTATTTTTTTTCATCTATTGAGATTGCAATTTCAGTAAAGGCAACCACACAATCGTATTTCTACTGGATTTTGTGCCAATACCCTGATTCTGGCACTATAAGTATTTCACAAAATATCGCTTATACTAATTTCATCCAGCTTCCAAACTTTTGTTTTTGCTTTCTTATTTGAGAAGGGTAAGACAGTTAATTCCTGAGCTTTGAAACTTGGATTTTATTTTTTAACCTATTTGTTCAGCTTTTTCACCCTGGATGTTCTGAATTAAAATTTCAGTTCTAGTTGACATCTGGTCCCTTGCTGATGCTTGATTTTTTTTTCCCCTTTTTTTCTTTTCTTCTTGATCTTGCCCTCCTTTCCTCTGCCCCTTCCCCATGGTTACATTTATCCTTGTTATCAGATTTTGGACACTTCCTTCATCTTTCCAGTCTCCTTTTTCTTTTCCTCTTCCCTCCTTCCCACCATAAGTCTCTGTCCCCTCTCTGAGGCTCTGATATGACATAAGCACTATACAAGGGGAGAACACCATCAGGTGGTCTGCAAACTCAAATGGAATCAGGTAGCAGGGCTAGCCATTTTCCACAGAGCCATTACTACACTGGGGATGTTTCTCACCATAGGCAATAAAAGGCATGTTGGGTGTATTTCTGTAATGCCTGACCTTGACATACCAGAAGGGGGCAGTTAGAATAAGCTCATTGCTAAACCATATGGAACATCTTCTGGAAAAACAAATTGCATTAAACTGGGAAGGATGCAGCTGTGCAGCACTTTGGCACTTGGAGCACAAGTCCTACCTGACGCCAATTCTGCTTTGTGTACATACTGTACAAACTGGGAGAGAACACATAACACAGCGTATGGTGTGCTGGATTATCACCTCATTCAAATCTCTAGGCAGACATTTAGCTCCATGTACCCTGTCAACTCTGTAGCAGGTCATGACCAGTAACAGGATGATACCTTGCTGGAGCCAACTGTGTTGAAAACAAAGTCAATTTAGTATGAGTTGAAGCAAGGAGACAGGAGAAACAGTTTAGCCAATTATGACTTTTGAGTATAATCACTCAGTGAAGACTTCAAGTCTGACTTATGTTGTGGGTTGCTGCAACCTACTTATGGCAACAAGGCTGGCATAGAGTAGTGTAGCAAGTCAGTATGAGAACATGGGGTCCTTCAAAATAAATTGTGGCTGCCAACCTAACATGGTAGACTGCTGTTTTAGAAGAGGGCAAGCAAAATAGCATGGCGAGCTGTAGGCAGTCCAGGAGATTCCTAGGATGCATGGAGGATAACTTCTTTAGCCAGTTAACAGACACCCCTACCTGAGAGGATGCAATACTGGACCTGATGGTCACCAGTGCAAGTGAGCTCATTGGTGACATCAAGATTTGAGGCAGCCTGGGCTGCAGTGATCACGCATTGGTGGAGTTCACACTCCTGAGAGATATTGGAAAAGTGAGGAGTATAGTCAGGACCCTAAATTTTAGGAGAGCAAACTTCCAGCTCTTCAAGGACTTAGTCAGAAGGAACCCCTGGGAAACAGTCCTCAGGGACAAGGGAACGGAACAGAACTGGTAGATCTTTAATGGCGTATTCCATAGAGTGCAAGAGCTCTCAGTCCCCAGGTGTAAGAAATCAGACAAGGAAGGGAAGAGACCAGCATGGCTGAGTCAAGATCTGTTGGTCAAACTAAAGAGCAAGAGGGAACTGCACAGGCAGTGGAAGCAGGAACATGTGTCCTGGGAAGAGTGTAGGGTTGCTGCCTGGTTGTGTAGGGATGGGGTCAGGAGGGCCAAGGCGTAGCTGGAGCTGAATTTGGCAAGGGATGCAAAGAATAAGAAGGGCTTTGACAGGTACATCAACCAGAAAAGGAAGGTTAAAGAAAGCATAACCCCCCTGATGAACAAGAATGGCAACCTAGTATGAACAGACAAGAAGTCTGAGGAACTCAAAACATTTTTTGCCTCAGTCTTCA
>VZTV01041489.1:6146-22436 GCA_013400875.1 Anhinga rufa | reverse complement strand
AAAAAAAGTTTATGAAAACCCCAAATTGGTAAAAATTAGAAAATTATTAAAAGTTACAAAATATTATGTACTTTTCAAATGAATTTTTGTTATGCAGCTTCTTTTTAATCAAGCTTCCATAATGTTTATGTACAATAGACTTACCCTGTACTTAATAGCTATGTGCAATATTGCCAGCCACAAGAAAGGTCACGTTAATGTCTTGGTATTGCTCTGACTGCATGAAGTAAAGATTTTCTCTCCTTACCAATTTTTCTTACTAATGACTACTGGAACTGTCATATGCTCTGTTGAAATAATCTGTTACGCATCTGGTGTGATGTGCCTAAGAAGAGTTTGTGGTTTGCACCTGACCACATGCTAATTCTTAAGTACCTTGGAAGTGGCACACCGTTTACTTCTGATTTTTGTTCGGTAAAAATGTAAATAGGACTGCAATTTTAAGGGCAGTTACTTCAGAGTATGTGTACAGCTACAAAATGTTCGTCAAGATCTCTTTTGATCCAAATGCTAAAGACCAGTGGAACAGAGACATAACATAAAAATCTGTCTGGTCTTCCAGTGTCATAGCTAATTAAAACGTAAAAGAACCTGGCAAATTTGTTATAGTATTCTATTTCAGTTCTCGTACCATGACTGTAACCATGGTATCTGAGCACCTTCTGGTCATGGGCAGCTTCACAGTGGTGTGGAATATCCTTTAAGGATCAGCAAGGAACTGGTCAACTTAACTGTTTTTGTGTCCTAGGTTCTTGATCAGAAAAATCACCGTGGTTCATGAAAAGACTGACATTCATGCTTATTTTTAAATATAGGCTTAAAATCTTCTTAACTTCTTACTGAACTGTAACTTCAAAGTTAAGCATCTGATCTCTTCGTAGCCAAGATCCAGAATCCACTGCTATGGGAAGCTGCTGTTAGTTTGATAGGTGTTATTTATGTTCTCTGATTCGATATCCTAAAATATTAAGTGACATTGTGTGTTTGGAGGTGCCCCATCTTTGAAGCAATATAAAGCTGCGGGCCAGATGCCCTATAGCTGTTCTGTAAGGATGGCTGTTGGCTGTGGTAGGCTGGCCAGTTTCCCATTTCAGTAATTGCTTTTGGCATGCCTGAGATGTGCCCTGCTGCTTCAATGAGATGCAATGTCTCTCTTTTGTTTCCTGCCCTATATTGTCCTGTAATCACGCTCCCACGTCACGTTTGTATGTGAAACTATTGTGCAGCACAGCCTGATTCCTCACGCTGTAAAAACCATTATTTTCAGAGAGGGAAGAACATTTAGAATTGAATTAAAAGCCTGACCTTGAGCTCTCTGAAGGATGGGGACCATGGAACTATTCCAGATGCTCTTCTAAGGGATCTTTCACCTATGCAGCTCTGTCTCTCCATTTAGATCTGAGCATCCCTGGCCTTCTTTGCAAAGCCTGAAAATCCTTCTCAGCGGCCTGCTTCAAGGGAAGAGCCCCTGTCTGTGCTCCTTCCATTGCTGTAGGCTTTCTGTCTTGCCTCAGTTTAGGCACAGCTGCTGATCCTGGGGCACGCTGGAGCAGCCAGGAATGGAATGAGCACTGGTTTGAAGTTTCAAATGTCCCACATCAGTGCCTGGAAAGATGGTACCATCCCTCCTGCCCTCCCTGTTATTTCACTATTGTTTCACCTTGTCATCACCCTGTTCCATGTGCATGATGGCCTAATCTGTTCTCCAGTGCTCAACTCTGGCACTGCTTCATCCCAGTAATTCCCTAGTTAGGGGATGGGACCATAAAGTAAACCCAAAGGGCTAGGTGAGTGCAGGGGCATGTCCTAGCAGAGGGGTGCTAGAGAGCATCACTGGCAGCCCCCACTGTGTCACAGTGTTTCTGCTGCTAGAGCTGCCAATAATGGAAAGACAGTAACCAGATAATACGCTGGGTTGAAGTAGGGGTTATGTCAGGGAGCTCCCTCTGTGCCCTCTGTGACTATATTTCTGCTTTTAGACAGGCATGGCGTAGGTAATCACTATTTCTTTCGCTATTTATGAGGGTGTATTTATAAAAATTGGTCAGTGTTACAGTATCACGTGTTACACATTTCCTCTTTAGACTTTGTCCTTTGAAATCGGGAGGCAAGAGGAATGTTTCTTTAGGCTACCATCTCTTTTAAGATATATTCTTCTTTTTTATTGATGCTTTAAAGTCATAGATATGAGTTTTTGTGAGGCAGGGGCTGTAGGCTTGTGATGTTACTGTGCAGCCATGTCTGCAGCGATGGTGCTCCTCAAATCTAGCAGCAGTAGCAATGTAAGAGTAGTCTGAGCAGGATTTTCTTCTGTTGGTGACAGCATTCTCAATCCATTGGTCCCAAATTGCCTCCCTGCAAAACGGCTGCTGCAAATACTACTTCTGAATTACCTTCCCGTAGTGTTGATTCCTAGTTTTCACAGTAGCATTTCAGCTTTTGTTTCAAGGAGGACACCCTCACGTGAAGTGTGCAAACATGATTGAAAGTGTTGGCCATATTGCTTTAACTGCCTCTTTTGGTTTAACTGGATCATGACTGTTGCATCCCTTCTAAACTGTGACCAAGGTAAGTTACTACTTTTTTCTTTTAATTCTTTTCAGTCATGAACTTTAAAAAAAAAAAAAATCATTCTTCCAGAAGCACGTGAGCAATAATATTAATTTGTATTGGTTTTTTCAACTGCTACATGAAAGGGCGACATCAGTTTAATTCCTTTGGTCCTTGGTGTATGATTCTTAAGACACCTGTTACATAGGAGATAGAGCTAAGGACATTTCTTGGAGTGGCATCTCCAAGTGTTAAAATAGTTTGCTCTGTTCTGTACAGTTATACAGCCTACTGAAGGCTTGTGAACAATGGCGGGCAGCTTATGCTTCAGGCATTGAAAATATTGCAGACAAAATAAAATACCAAGCTAACTCATTCTGGTGCTTCCCCCATCTTCTCTGTTGTGTGCCCAGTTGATGCTGGAGCCTCTCCTCTGCTCGAGGCTAACATTAACTAGCGCTAAATTGGGACATGTTGCATTGTAAAGCAGCTGCATCACACAGTGTTCCACTAGACTTCCTCCGTGCCGGGCCTAAACAACAGATGTCCCTGCACCAGCGAAAGGCAGTGGCTGCCAGACTGGTCATATTGTGTATACTGAGCAGGGGCCAACTGGAATAAAGTGTATTTGCAGGCTGGCTGGCCTTGCAGCGCAGTGCGGGTGGGCTGGTTCAGGTGTTGGTAGACGTAAGAGGAAATTGGACAATTTACTTAAAAAAAGGGGAGAAAGGGTTGTGGATGAGGGAAGCGGGGGAATGACACCGAGGAGAAGCTGGGAGCGGTGGGGAAGGGTCACTGTATTGCATAGCGGGTGGAGCAAAGTTTAGGGGGGTGGCAGTGGGTGTGGGCTCATCCGCTGTCCTGAGGCATGTTCCTGCTTGGTACCTTCTAATACAATGGGGATTTTTATTTTTATGACAACCCATAGCAACAGAAAAGAGATGTCTACTGTCGCTCCCATATCACCATGCTGAAACTAACCATCCTGGTACTTGTCTTGTTAGTATGTTTTATTCTGTAGCTTGGACTTCGATCCTGGCACCAGTATTCGACACTGCATAACCTCACTCTGAAATATGAATGTGAGAGCATGACCAAAAAGGATCTCTGCCTCACTGCAGAGGCTGGCACACCAGGTATCTTGGACATCGATACGATAAACTCTACATGGGATAGCAGAGACTATGAATTTACTGAGCACTTCAGCTGGAAAAGATAACTGATGTAGTGAATTTCTAAGCTCACTCAAAAAATGTTCCTTTCAGAATTTTTCCTCTCTTTTGGTGCTTCCTTCACCCTTTTGATGTTGCCTTTTCTGTCACTCTGGCTGGTTATTTAAATGGGGGGGGCGGGCAGAATTTTTAATCAGTACTATACTATTGTGTTGTCTTTGATTTATCTTCTCTATGCTAGAAACTGCTCAATAATAATTTCTGTGATTGCTTATGTGCAGCATAAACAGGGCTATATTTTAAAAATTAAGATACATCTTCAGAGTAATAAAATGAGGCAACCTACCACAGAAAGCTTTTGTAAAATGCCCAGTCAAAACTGCTGAGTCGCAACACAATCTGAACAAATTAATTGCCCTGTTAGCTACTTCCTTTAGAAGGAAAAAGGAAAATGGTACTTTTGAATATTATCCACATTATTGAATGGATTTAGTTTTACTGAAGGTCATGGATTCTCCCGTGTACTCAGTCACCTGAGTGAATATTTATTCTTTGTCATTTCCATTGTTTGTAGTTGACAACACACTGTATAAGGGATAGACACATCTAAGCTGGGGCGAACCCAGCCTGGAAAAGAGTTTAATGACATTTTTAATGAATACGCTGCTGATTAGTTGAAAGAAAAAAAAAGCACATATAAATACAGTACCAAATGCAGCTGTTCTATATTTGCACAACCTCGTTTGCATTTTATATGGACAAGTGACAAGATGTTATGGTTATTTATCAATTAACATTTAAGGATGTTTCAAGGCTGTATTCAACTGTTGCAGCTAATTGTACAGCTTTATTTTTAAGGACTAAAAAACTTGGAATGAGACCCAGTATTGTATGACTTCCTTAGGACCTTAATTATATTTTGGGCAGTTGGGCAATGCTGGACCTTCCTGCAAACTCCAGGGGTTAATTTCTGTCTTTAATAAAGCTTCCTTACTGAAGTTTGGAAGACACTGCATAACGTAAAATGTACTCTGTACTTAGTTAATAACCACTGAACTAAACTACTCACAGGAATTAGAGGCTGCTCTTTGCTTGGCACCCGGAAATCAAGAATTCATGAGGTTTCTCTAGTATTCATGTAAATGAAAGTATTTCAGAAATAGGAATGTGAGTGACAGAGACAGACATCTGGAAGGTATACAGAGAATTTAAAAGGAGGAGAGTTTCTTGAACAATGTCATGGTGTATTAGGGAGTGTCTTGTGCTCTCTGTGTGTGTCTCTCAAGATAATGGTAATCTTGGATCTGAAATAGGTAGCGTAGATCTGAGGTTTTGTTGAGTTTACTGCAAACTGTCTTCCTCTGGTAGAATTTCACACCTGGGATTTTGTGAATATTTATGTTATATTTATTATAATTTTTTTTTTTCAGTCACTGATCAAAACTGCAAGTTTAGCCTGAAGAATTAGGCTCTTCTAGTCTGAACATGAATGACAGTACATCTGGTGACTTAACTGAAAACTGTCATACCAGTTTCCTTGAGGGTGAGGGCTTGAAAATACCTAAATATTTCTTCAGGTGATACAGCTCAAGGGAACCTTCACAATGGTGTGTTGAACTGTTGGAACACTGGAGGAACTGCAGCTTTAAGAGTGACATTTTCTAGAGAAATGTCACCTTTTGAAAAGCTATACTGAATATTGTAAGAAAACAGGTTGAAGGGAGAGTTTTGGGTTTTTGCTGAGTTCTTGGAATTTGTAAAAAAACCCAGCAAACAAACAAACAAAAAACCCCACCTAATCCCCACCCAAACCCAACAGAAAACCAAAACACGTTCCACACCTATGAATTGCTTTATGCACAGAATTTTTTTTATTAGCAACTTGTTAATGTTCCAAGTACAGAAATGATGTCCAGAAAGTTCAGGTGGGGATAACTTGTATCCCATCCTAAATGTGCAAATTACTCAGAGGATGTATTGATGGACTGTTCCTCAGGACAGCAGCTTGGTTAAATAGAATGCCCTTTCTGTGCAATGGGCAGAGTTTTCTATTCATCTAGCCAAACATTTCTATATAATGGAACTGCTTTTCATTGCAAATTAAATTGATTTAGCACTGTCTACCTAGAGGTTAAGATAGTACATTTGGAGAAAATTTAAAAGTAAATGTAGGATGGGGTTTTAACTTAATTTGTTGTTGTATATTTGTTTTGCCCTTTCTTTACTTTGCCTTTTTTTAATAGTTTACCAGCTCCTATCTGTTTTCATAATTTTCCTTGTGGAATCTTTACATTCTTTTTTATTATTGTTATGTCTATGTTTATAGCAACATTGGGGGTTGGACTAGATGACCTCTAAAGGGCCCTTCCAACCTAAACCATTCTATGTTCCTATGATTCTATGACTTAAAACCAAACAGCACGCAAAATTAAGACCTGTTCTAGTCACGTTCAGCTTGTATTAGATCAGACCTTTCACCATAGCTGTACTCTACTGACGGAAGCTGCTGACCTGCATTGATCAAGTGCACATTGCTGCAGCTGCTGGTGAGGTCTGATAAGGGGGGACTGGCTCTGAAGATGGACTGTGGCCCTGGTTTCAGCGCACTGCATCTGGCCAGTACTTTCTCTGAGATTTCACTCTGAAATGAAGAGGAGAAATTTGAGAGTGGCTGAAGCCCCCTGAGATGAGCAGCTTGTCACCATGAATTGAAAGAAAAACTGTCATGAGAAATAGTTCCCACTGGACCCTACGTATTGTTGAGAAACATCTCTCTGAAATCTCCTTGGAAGTGGGATGGGTGGGTAAGGATGGGGGCAAGTGAGCCGGTATGCAGATCGCCCCTAAAATGGCATGTAAGGATGTTTGACCCGGCATTGTGTAGGCTGTGTGGGATGGCTGGGCCCTCTGACCTGCCCGCTCACCACTTGCTGCGTGGCCCAGCTGGGCTGCTCTGGTGCCTGCGGCAGGGTGCTGTGCTGTACACCTTGCCTCGCTCTCGCCTTCAGGGCCTGCATCCCAGCCAGCAGCATCCAGCAGCTACTTGGGGCCTTTCGGGAGCTGAATACTCCTGCTGTTTGGCAAGGAGGAAAAATAAGCAGCTTGAGAGAATTAAATATAACAGCAAGAAAAACCTGTTTCAGTAATCAGCTGAATGCTGAGGGAGGGGTGAGGAGGAGGATCAAATGGAGTGAAGCCAGCTGTATGTGTTTGCCCTTTAGCACAGCATTTGGGCATGGGAATTGATTATACCAAGTCCTGAATGTGTGACCAAGCAAACACTTCTCCTTACAAGAGAAGATACAATTAAAGAAGGGATAAAGATTCACCACTTGCTTGTTATACTTACCTAAAAATGATTATGATAGGATTTAATTGTTTTTTTCACTTCTAGCAAAATTGAGGAAAAAAAAATGTCTCAGCCATCAAGTAGCCTGTTTGCAGGAGGTTGCCACAGTGTATTGACCGGCTTCTTGCCTCTTCCTCCTTGCTACTTATTCCTCTCTCACAGCCTGGCAGAATACTTCTGCTCTCTAGTCATACTCAAAAAGTACTACCCTTCGTGAGCAGGTATTGCAATTTAGCATCCTCAGGTAAGCGGACAGAATGTCTTTCAGAACATGTGTTCTTTTCCAAGGCGCATCCACAGAAAATTGTCCCTTTGGCTTTTCCTGTCCCAAACCCATTATTATGAACCACCCATATGTGTATTTGCTGTACATCCACAACACACAGAAGACCGGACCCACGCCCCAAAAATGTGCCTCAACTCATTTTTGACAAGTAATAAGCAGGTTCCCAGCTCAATTTCCAACATTCTTCTCAGCTGGATGATTATTCAGGCTCTTAATGTTAACTCTTTAATTCAGATGATTCAGGACAAATTAGAAATAGCTGCAGATAGCTATGTGACTGGTGCCAGAAACCCAGTTTTTTTTTTCCTTTAGTATTTAAAAAGTGAGCTAATATCTTCAAGTTGTGCATGCTAAGGCTGGTCTTGACTTCAGATTGTTGCCTGTGTGATTCAAGGGCTGGGTGGGGGTTTGGTGGGGTTTTCTGGGGGGGAGTGTTGTTAGTAAGTGCAGTTATAAAGACAGCCATGTGCCAATAGTGCAAGAACAGAGGATAGAAATACATGCCTCTATATTGATGCCGATGGCATCAATCCTGGTCACCTACCAGCATAAGTAGGTTGGGACAGGCAAGATTACCTCCTAATCACCACAGCTGTATTGGTGGTCTTGTTAGTTGGCTGAAGTGTTTATTAGTGTTTCACAATATAAATGTTTTAGCTCATCTCTTTTCTGGATGATTTGGGCTGAATTAGCTACAGCAAAGAGGAAGTGTCTGTTGGTTGCCCTGTGATTCTGTCTGTCAAGTCCAGGACTTCATGGCACACAGAAATCCAGATGCCTGTGGGTAGGACCTCTGGGCTTTTGGGTTGAACTCCAGTATTGGGTCATGGACACCGGAGCTGTATTCCTGGCTCTGCTCCGACTTATACCCTGAAACTCCAGAACAGCCTTGGAAGAGTTGCTTTATTTTTTACCTCTCTGAAATGAAGATGTTAGTAGTGCTCCATGTGAAAGATTTCTTTCCAGTATTCATTTTGAAAGTGACCTTTATATTTCCATGTCCCTTTTGTGAGTGGGCACTTTCTTTCCCCAGCAGCAGTGAGGTATTGTAGCGGTAGCAGCCCAAGAAGCTATGTGGGACAGAAAAAAAAGCAATGCTTGAACTTTACCAGTCTCTCTCTAAAAAGACCAGTATGAGCAGGGGTTTTCTTGTAAAAGTAGCATGCTGAGCTGGGACACAACTTGTGCTACACGTACTGGGATGAGATAATTATCCTACTTATACCTTGTGTTTTCCCATCCAAGGGAAAGATGATTCCTTTTGAAAAACATTTTGAGATCTCAAAGTGAAAGGTGTGGGAGGGTATTTGTGTTGTGGTACTTGGTGGAAAAAATTGAATGCAAGAACAAATGGATTGAGAGGAAATGTGAAAACAATGGGAAGAGAAAAACTGTTTTTAGCCTTACAGAGTAGGCACTGATTCATGAAAACAGAATGATAATTCCTCATTGTACAGCTTTCAGACAACAGTTAGAAAATTCACTTCCAGTTGAAGTCTAGAAAAATATCAATGAACTGACAGAAGCCAAAGATAAGTCACTAAAATAAAGTTAGGGGACTGGGGGAATAATTAATAGAAAAAGAGGGGAAAACGTATAGTTTACTGAATTGGTGGCATGGAGTATGAGCAAGGAAGTGACATAGCTGTCATAGTTGGCAAAGATTATAACCTCAGAGAAAAATGAACTGCTTTTGTAGCTCAGGTTCAGAAAGAAGAATTCTGGGATGAAAACAGAGGTGTTTGGGTTTTTTTTCCCCAAAAAAGATTTTTTTTTAAATTTTTATCTCAGAATGATCTCCTAGAGAAAATGGAAGAAGTCATTATTTTTAAGAATGCTAAACAATGCATTAGAATATGCTGTACAGACAGGGTGTTATTGTAAGACAGGCCTTCAGGCTTCATGTGGCATGATTACCTGAGTATTGTGTGTAACCGTGGTGCTCAAATGTTGTTAGTTTTGAGGATAGCTTTGCCAGTTTTATGCATCTGTGTTCTGCAAAGAAAAATAAAACAGTCACCACTATAAAGAAGTGCTCCTTTTCCTAGGCTTAATATTTATTTATGGCTTTTCTAAAATTAATGCTATATTCTGACTTAGAAAACTAAATGCCTCTTGCTGAAAGAAATCATGCACAGGGTCTTGCAGGGAACAATTATGGTAAAGTGTAGTAATATTTTGCATTTGTGCAAAAAGATTAATTTGAAAGCAAGTTATACATCTACCTAGGGGCATTATGCCCATTTCAGAGAAGATTAAATATGAAGGGGACTTACTCAAGGTCACGTGGCCGCAGTGAAAAAAATGGAAGCTTTCTGCTTAACCACAGCCCTCTAGATAAACTAATTATTACTTTTTTTTCTCCTTATGAAGATGGAAACTGGATCAGTGGTGTGTTTATGACTGTATAAACTTTATTTTTAATCTTTATTTCTTAAATTTTTTACCTCTCTAGGATTATCTTGAAGCAAAGCAGAATACTAATGCTTGCTAGAAACAGCTCAACTGTTATTTTGCTTCTGAGTCCAGTTTCATATGATGCAACTCTTCGTAAATATTAACTCGTGAAATACTGTGGCCATTCCTTTTTGGAACAGCAGTAAGTTTACCGTGCATTAAGTTAACGTGTACAGGCACACATCTCTTGCGTACTATATTTGGCAGTTCTCCAGTACATCCCCCTGTGTCCTGCCAAGACTAACCAGCCTGTTTGCTCCTGTTGCTCCAGGGCTGTGATAGCTGGGACAACTGGTCTCAGTCTATTTGCATCTCTGTGCTCCAGTAGTAAGCACAAAGGTGATGACAGAGCTCTGTGATATCTCTTTTCCATGTTTCCATCCAGAGGTCTTCGTTTGCCTTGCTCACTGAGTAGGAAAGACAATGCAGGGGGCAAGCAATTGTGACAAGTACTTTTCTTTTCCTAACTGTCTTGCTAAAGGGATATGAAGTGGGGACACAACCGCAGGATTGCACGACGGTAGGTCTTAAAAGAAAGCAGAGGATCAAAACTCACTCATAAGGCCTTAAAGGTATTGTGAACAACTGGTAGGAGTACAGCTGGGGAGAGGCAATCCTATGAATGGTCCTTTGACCATCGGTCATTTATTAATTCCTTCTAGTATCTTTATGCATAAAATTCTTATTCTGACACAAAAGTTAAGCTGTGCTTTGGCTATGCGCTGGATGCTGTCATATTGAGCTAATGTGAATTACTAATCTTTCTGAAGTTCTAATAACCTTCTTGCTCCATATGCTCAAAACGTTTTGTACCCATGCATAGATTAGTTCAGTATTAGGATTACGTATGAATTTAGTTGTTACTTAGTTGTTCATGTATAATCCTTTTATTTCCCCCTTTATATTATCATTCATTGCCTTCCACTGCAAACCCCCCCTGTTTCCCATGTGTTTTTCCCATTTGTTCTTGGGCATGTTTCCTGTTTTGGCCTGGCCAAGGGCATTTCTGAAGTGCAGAACACTGCTTCACCCGCACTGGCTTGTAACAGTTTGAAAAAGTTACCAGTTAGCTAAAGAAAGGGAGAGATGGTGATGGAATGAATCAGTTCTTAAATGTGAGGTTACTTCAGACTGGTTCCTACTCTGCATTTCACAGTGAGTTGGGATCCAACAGTAGAAGAAGGGAAGTGACACAGCCACCTGCAATCCTGAGCTCTGAAAGTACTAGTTATGTGGCAGTGATGATTTGTACTGGGGTAGGAGCCAGCTGGCCATGGGGATGTGGCTTTAGATTGCTTTCTAATAAATAACAGTTAGTATGGCTCAGCTCGGTACGAACGGGAAGTGCCATGCAGAAGAACTGTCACTTCAGAACATGAGTCAGAAGATGAAACTAGTGACTCACACAGATGCATATATCTTAATGCCTCCACATTTGGCATCCCTGCACAGGCAAAATGTTCTAATAACAGCTCCCCTCGTATACCTTGGATCCACAGGAAAAGAGCCAGCATTGTGATGAGTACAGAAGACATAGGTGAATGGTATTTTTAGCCTAGCAATCAATTTTTCCAGACACTTCATAGATTGGTGTAGGCTGGCTTTTGTCATGTTTTTGTGTTTGCAACTGCTTCTTCCACACCTGATCAGTGACTGACACAAGCTCCTTTCCTCACCTTTTAATTGGTAAACTTGCCTCTTGGAAATATTTTTCTTTTGCCTCATGTAAATTGTGAACTCATTGGTCTTGTCTTTGAATGAGCCCTCACAGAGAAGTGGTGCTTGCAAGACCTTTCTTTATTGGGATGGTGTACAGGACAAGACTCCTCATGAATTTCTGAACATTAAGAGCAGCATTTATTTGGGTCCTGGTCTAGTTAAGTAACTGCACAGGCAGATCACTGTGATTTTAGTAACGCTCAAGAGTAACAAAGCTTTACCCACACAGCTCTAATTGCAAGATGGGGTCACGAGTAGCAATTTGGTGTCTTGTATCCAATCAAGGTGCTTATGTTCAATGTCTTTTGCTGCTACTTTGGGCTCTTTCTTTTTTATTCTGGTTGACCGTTTATTAACTGGTGGCACAGAAACATCCAATGTCCATTATCCTAATTGCTGTCCCATTTCTGTATAAAATGATTTCTGAGTCACATCCAAAAACATATAGGCTCCTTTCATTGCCATGACAACAGCAAGGCATGCCAGTGTTAGCAACGTCTGCTGGAAAAAAATGTCAGTAAAAGCAAAACACAGTTAATTGAGATTTCATATCTAAATCCAATTTTCTGTAATGATCAAAAATTATCCTCCATTGTGGAGAAGTAGTTAAGAACAAGCCCTAGATAAATAGCATAGTCTAATGCTGAATGTTGGGTCCCGTCCTAGGCACTGCGTTACAATAAAAAGATCTTACAAAAATAGGGAGAGTGGAATTGGTCATGGTATAATGTCTGGATCAGAAGAGGATAGAGAGCTAAATGTGGTTACTAAAAATAAGAGTTTTAGAAAAAGGAAGACTTGATGTTAAAGTGCGCATTGTTCTTTCATTATCGTACCTTTCTCATCACTGCCTAAGATTAAAAGTACATTTGATGGGATTACATAACAATATATTTAAAACTAATAAATAATGCAGCAACTCATATAAAATAATAGGAAATCATTGATGTAAACCAGGTCTTGTAGAACTGAATGCTAGAAGAAATCTGCCTTGGTCCAAGTGAAGCTGGGAAGGAGGAAAGCCGGGGGGTGGGACTTGAGAGATCTCTAGTCATCAGGAGGGATTATTTCTGTTTTTAAAAAAAGAGGTGGGAGCACAGAGCTAATGGAGGCAGTATCTACAGCCTCCTTTCCTTGAAATCTGCACGATCGTATGGGCTTTCTCCTGGCCCTCCCTCTGTGCTTTGACGCTAAGATGGAGACTGTCTTGGAAATAGAAACTGAACATGAATATCCTGCAGTCAGGGGCATTACCTGCTGAACTCTAGAAATTTGTAGCTTTTGAAGACTTCTGCTTATGCTTGCTGTGAAGGAGGGGGAGAGGATGGATGATGTTGCCCACCGAGAAGCTGTGATTCAGGTTTTCCTGGCCTATGTCTGGGGTTCTCCCATAAAACCCTTCTCAACTTCTTTGGTTATTTTCGCCTTGTTAATACATAGCTGCAGATGGCTGGAGGGCTAATCTTTCCTCTGATGTGTCCTCAGGGTGCTGAAAAGAGTTTCAGGAGCCTCTGCAATTTCCAAAGGATGGAAGTGCTATGTTTTCATTTAATGATAGTTTGACTCTCAAACGAGGTGGCTGATTTCTAGTGACAGCCATAGGCAACATGAGAGCAAATGTAGATTTGTTCCCCTTATTTATAGACCCACTTATACTGCTATACACTAGGATGCTGTTGGCTTCATTTGGATTCTCAGGAATTTTGACAGTACATGCCTACTTAGTACAGGGAGATGGGACAGGCCGCCTCGTCCTGCATCTCTTGCCATCCTGGGTTTTCTTTGAGCTGGGGGGGTCCCTAGTGCCAGCTGGCTGGAAGTGCAGACAGCAGCTCCAGCAGCATAGCCCCCAGTCAGTGGGGGCCCTAGCTCTAAAAGAGCCTTCCTGGACTTCCAGAGAATCTGGGGAAGTCACTTGACTTCTACATGCTGTTTGAGACTTATAAAAGATTGCGGTTAATATTAACAGTTGCTATCTAATAAACAAGCTTCATGTGAGAATTCAGCATGATAAATTGCAATGGTCCTTTGGGACATTGGCACCATTCTGTGGGCTGAAAATCTTATGAAGGTTGGATACACCAAACTGGATTTTCCTTTTTTTTTTTCCTGTTGTCCCTCTTACCCCCGCCTTTAGTTGGCAGCGTGCTATTTTGCAACACTAATGGTCGGAAATTACATGGCAAAGGTTTTCAAGGCATCTGAGAGAATTAGGTGCTTCGACTACAACAGTCTATATTATAGTCAACATCTATGTTTAAAAAGATACTCTAAAATGATAGTAAGATTTTTAATTTAGAACACTACTATTAATTTGCTTCCTTGATTCTTCTCATGGTCTTGGTACCTCAGGTCCCAGTCTGGAGAGTGGCTGCATAATATCTCCAGTGTAACTTAGACTCTGAAATTAATGAGCCTCTGTGGAAGCAGACGGATACATCTGCGTGTAGCCAAATCGCAAGGTGAAAGTCCTAGGCTCTCAGTATTGCAAGGGGATTGATGGGCTGTGTCAAGACTTGACAAACAAACCAAGAAATCCTTGCAGCTTTATGAACTTAATATCTAAGTGTACATAACTTAAAATCATTATAAACATTTGCAAACCTAAGAAATTCCTTGAGAATTGTAGAACACTTTGTTGCTGCTGGAGCCTGCAAGCCATAAAAACCTGCAGTTAATGATAAGGTTTGTCTTCATGCTGCGGTTAACATAAGTATGTGGGTGTGGGGCATGTTAGCATGTTGAAGAGTACTGCGTAGTGTCTGTTTATTCTGCTTTCTGTTCTGTGGAATGGCAGATCTGCAGGACACTTCTGAATTTAATGTATTCTGATCTGTGTGTTGAATTTTTAAAGTTTATTTCTTACACAGCATCCTTTAGCCGGTGTATTTTAAATACCTGAAGAATGCTTTAAAATTTTGTATAATTTACTCCATTTTTGGAGATGTTTGTTTGCACAGTGGTCTCATCAACAAAGAAACTGCTGATTCACAGCAGAGTTTGACTATGGCTTTAAACAAAAGATTAGCAGGTGCAGTTACGGGCACAGAACTAAAAAAACTTAAGACTTCTTCAACAAAAATGCGTTGTCTTGAGCATTGTTCTGTGGGTTTATGTTACCTCGGTAAGTCGCTAACAGAGACTTTTTCTGGTCTGTGTTTTCTAGCTTGGTTGGGTCAAAGACTATTTTCAAAGCAAAGCATTTGAGTTCTATTCAGCTGCAAGGAATTATGAACCCATGAGTAGTCTTTTAGGGAGGCGAAATAAGGAGCTCTGAGCAGCTGGGATCTGCCTCCAAAGCTGTCAGTGTTATTTGATCTAATTTTGGTTGAAACTGATGTCAAGAAGTGCAACAGCCCCTCCAAGGAGCCTGAGCTCTACCCTTAGTAAATCCCCTAACTACTACATACCTCGGAATAAACTGTTACGGACATGTGCTTTGGGCTGAGAGGGGGACCTACCGCTGAGGAGAGATGCAGTAAAGGTGGGCTGTAGGACAAGGACATAAGGATGGGAACACTGGTGTGTTGGTACCATGTGTCTGGGGAGAGTCATCAGCAGATGCCTAGGGAAGAAAAGACAAGAGCAAGCGAGCATGTGTCCCCAAACACTCTGTGGGCCAGGGCATTTTCCAACCAGAGGAGATGTCTTTGGTAATTTGTGATGGATTGTCTTTCTTTCTTTCTTGTGTTTTTTCCAGTCCCTTTTTGAGTCCAGGTAAACTTTTTGCTACATAGTGTCCTGCAGCAAGGTGTTCTACAGCTTAATTAGGTGTGAATGAAGAAATAATCGCTCTTTTGCTTGTTCTGAATTTGACATCTACTAGTTCCACTTGTTAGCCTCCAGCTCCTCTATTGGAAGAGACAGTAAACAACTGTTCCCTGGTCACCTATTTCATGTCACCAATCTTTGTAAACTTCCATGATATTCCTACCTTAGGCTCATGTATCCACACGTATGCAATTTGTTCCTTGTGCACAAGTTTTTCTCTTGCTTCTCTTGTCAGTTTTCCCGTTTATTTAATGAAAGTCATTAACAACGTATACTAATTCAGTCACGACATCCCTACTGTTGTGGGGACCACAACCAATTGACTGCACCGTCCCACTGTTTTGTTTCTTGCCAGTGTAGCCTCACTGGTCTTACTGGGCACGTCACTGCTGCTGCCACCATCGAAGCCTGCAATTCAGTCTCGATAGTATACTTTTCCTATTTTAGACCCAGAATGTCAAGCCTCAGTGACACTTTCACTTCTTGTTTCTATCCTGTCCATTTTAAGCCAAAGCTTTCTTTTTCAATAGACTCCTGCTCCTCCACAGATATGACCCGCTTTGCCTTTCCTGCGCTTTCCATCCCCGCATACAGCATCCACTTCTCTTCCGTTCACCGGCTTTCCAATACTTCTATCCCATCAATATCCTCACTTCACTTAGATATTTCATTCCCCTAACCTGGTTTTTAGATTGCTTTTACGCAAAAAACAGTTGTCTGCTGTTCCTCCCACTTTGAGAAAACAAATAAACGACCATTTTGGTAATGTTTTCATCCCTAATGCCAGCAGCCTGCTTCCATTTTGGCTAAAGAAAACGGCTCCCTGCCGCACGTGCCGCCGCTGCTCCAGCCTGCGCTGGGCCCTGGGTTTGAGCCCCTTCCTCCAGCACGCTGAGGGCTGGTTCCCCGGCTCCTCGGGGCTCCGCCGCAGCCTCCCTCACGGCCCTGGGGGGAGCGCCTTCGCCTCGCGGGGCTCCCGCCGCGCC
>VZTV01041484.1:0-10421 GCA_013400875.1 Anhinga rufa | reverse complement strand
TATTCTGTGATTCTATGATTCTGGGATTTGTACAGTCATATCAACAAAATGGTATAGCGAGGACGTCTTCTGCTGCTTAGACCCATCAAGGTGAACTGTTAGCATTCTGGGTTCTAACGATCACTGATATTGGCCATGTTGGTTAATCTTGCTGTGCCTCAGTTCACCTGTAAAATGAAAAAACAGTATATTATGTTAACCTGCATATACACAGCACAAATGCTGTGGACCTCAGACTTCTTATGAGCAGTGACTTAGTATATCCTGGGATGAGGCCTCACATAACTGATCTTTCTAATCGAATAACCATGTTTACTAGCACATGGTGAGTTATGATAATCAAGGCTAGTGTGATTTGTCAGTTAGAAGAACAAGCTCAACTTTGTGGTAGATCACCCTTGGATTTTTACTGCAGTTGTTCACTAATTGGAAAATTTCAGTACTTTGCAATGGATTTCCCAGTCATCTTGTAAATTTAAAAAGTGGAACATGTATAGTAAAGAAAATGCTAGAAAATGAAGTTGGGATTTTACTTATAGAAAACCATATCCACCCGTCTTCACAGGGTATTGCTCACAACAGTGGAACCATCTCAAACTCCTATAAGATTTGCAAAGAGGTGGAGCAATGAGGAGAGTGAAATAACCTCATATTGTGTAGAGCTTAAGATTGGAGTCCAGAATCCAGTGGCCTAAGAAAAACTTCACTGGGGAGTCAGAGAGGCTGAGAACAAATCATGATAATTTCTGCAGAATAAAAAAAAGGTCCCACTTCTTTTTAGCTTTCTTACAGCTGCTGTCTGTACTCTGGACAGCACAGGTTGGTGTCTACCACAACACTGCGCAGCCTGAGCCTGAAAGCTTCGTGATGGGCTGTGTAGCGTGAAAATGTGTAAGAACAGTTTGTGTTGTTGAGGGGTCTGCAAATGCTTGTTGATGACAGAACTCATTTTCATCTTGCATTTCTCTTGTACCTTCTTCAACCCTGCAAAAGCTGCCTCCCTCCGCATAGCATCTTTGCTATTCATGGAAAACACATAGAAATTGATGTAGCTATGTCAAGGTGGACTTGGTACCCCCTTGAAGCTGTAACTCAGAATGGAACAAGAGCTTTTTAATTTTGAGTGGCTTTGCATTCCCATAAGTAACTTCGAGCAATAGCAGTTTGTCTATATCAGGGTGCTTATATGCAAAATTAAATATGTGTATTTGGAGGAACTGGTAGATACATCTATCCTTACATCTATATATTTGCAAATATGGAAGAACAAATATTTGTTTAAAAGGGAGAAAACAAGAAAAAAGTAAAAAACCCATTATTTGAAATTGGAAATATTTGCAGTCTGATTGTATAGTTGTCTGTAATTTTTTTTGATGCTTTTAGTTATGCTGAAACACCGTGACTATTTCTGTTGCCTCCAGCATGAATAGAGTTTGAACTTAGGAGTGTATGTTTGAGCTGACACAAGAATTAGCTTTCTGTACGTGTCTGGTTCTATCCACTTATAGTTAATGAAAATATCTCCTGTCCTAAGGTCCCAAATATGTTACTGGGGAATTGTAGGAGGAACAGTCCTTCCATTTGAAAAATCCTTTCAATTGCCTGTGAGAAGCTTTTTCTGTGAGGCTTAGTCTTGGAGTGCTTTTCTGCCTGTAACTTACAAAATCTGGGCTGGTGATGGAAGACACCCATGCAGTCCATATGGCATTTGTCTATCTGTCAACACAGAAATAAACATTATCACTGGTTTCTATTGCAGTTCAGAAACTTTTTTCCTGTAGGTATAAGTTTGATGAGTAAAATCCGTATGGCTGAAAGACACAGTGGAAACATTTCCAACATTTCCTGGCTCAGATGGTAGTTAGAGCAGTTTCAGAGAAATGTCAGGTCTGCCATTGTGTGATAACAGAATTCAGACTTGTGTGGGAGCAGTGATATACCAGTGCTAAGGTCTTTCAAAATCCTACCCTACTTATCTGAAGCTCAAGGCACATACTTACATTATTTTAAGGATACCTTGAAAATTTCCAGTGGGTTCAATGGTCAGTGGTTCAACTAAGTAAACGTTGTGCTCAGCCTTTCAATTCTGTGTAATTTTCAAGTGGCCAAATGGTCTAGCGGACAGAGCACCTGATAGATTGTCCACTCGAAAGAAGGATGCTTCTCCACTCCTCATGTAAATAGAGTTTGAGACCTGTTTCATTCCAGCAAGCCCTTGCGATAGCTGCCCTCATCATGAAAAAGATACTTTATTTCATGAGCTACTCTTCTTTAGATAGCTTGCCCTTCAGGCAACAGTTTGAGTATGCTTTGAGTATGTTTTCAGAAGGAGGGTTTAGCATGAGTATGTGAAAAGAGCATGGCTTGTGTGGTTTGGATTTGCCACTAGCGAATGCCACAGGTTTGAACTGGCTGCTCAGAGCCCATGGTGGGGAAAGGGCTGTGATGGCGCTGCAGGAAGAGAGTTTGCCATAGTATTTCTGCATTGATGAGAACCTGTACTGATGAACAGAAAGGATAAACATAAATTATACATGATATGTGTGTCTTTCTGTTGCTATTATGGAGGATATTATTACTTTATTTTCCAGCTGAAATATTAAGGACGGATATTGTGCATTCTGTAGGCTTTGCCTAGTACACTGCTATAAGGCATGTACCAATGTCGTATCCTAAGCAGAACTGAAAATGCGGAGGAAACCCCTTGGGGTTTAAAGCCTCAGCATTTCCCATCTGTCAGTTCTCTTCTTAAGTTTATCACGTATCTGTTTTCACTTCTCTCTTTGCTTTTTTTAAATTTATTTTCAATATCTAAATTCCTTGGAGAAGCTTGTGTCTGTCTCCTGGCTACCTACCCGTGCTGCAGGCGCTCAGCAGTAGGAGCACTGAGAACAGCGGGCTTGGACGCAGCCCCAGGAAGGAGGGGCCACTTCACCCTGAGGATCACCATGGCTCCTGGAGGAGAGCAGAGGGTCTCAGGGCTGTAGGTGTGGCTGGCAGGTCACTGCACAGGCTGGAGATGAGCCTGCAGAGCAGGGGGAGAGCTGAGGAGAGCAGGCAGCCATATCTGGAGGTAATGGAAATCCTTGGGGCCAGAGGGGAGTAGGCAGTCTGCAGTTCAGAAAGCTACTAATTTAATTGAAACGAGGTAGAAGGAAAGACACTCCTGCAAGGGTGCAGTGAAGAGGAACTGTTGTTTGATGAGCACTCTCTGTTTATGTGTCTTGTAAAGCCACTTTTGTATTTTTCCTCCTTAAAAAAATAATTTTGAATCAAAAATCTGGATTTTTTTATTTTTTTAGGAAGGGATGTTGTGTGTGTTTGTTTACTTTGAAGCCTTTTAGTAGTTTGAGGAAGGAGAAAGTCTAACCTGATCCATTGCAGAGCTTTGAACAGAGTTGTGAGGGAAGTGCAATGGCAGGTATCCCCAAACCTGACGTTCGAAACTATGTATGAGTAAGCAAACAAATCCCACTGGTTGGATTGTGGGTTTGGAGAGAGAACTGCGAGGCTTGGACAGAGGCACAGAAGTCTGCCACCAAAGCCAGACAGATTGCAGTCTCCAAAGAGACAACCAAAGTCCAGCTGCCGAAAATGCCGACTGGGGTGAACCAAGAGCTGAAATAGATGAGAAACCATGGGGGAACCGGTTCCTTCGTCCATGATAAGGCAGTAGGGAGGGGTCAGACAGCTCAAATAGCTGAAAGCCAGGCCACATCTCCAGGGAGGCTATTACCAGAAATAGAAGTCGAGAGACTTAAGCTGGAGACTGCCTAGGAGAGAGGCAGGAAGCTTCACTGTCTCACAGATAAGAGCTAGAAGAAAATACCCACCTGAGAATTCTGATTACACAGAATTAAGTTAAGCCAAAGATGAAGAAAGATATGTTATTAATATTTTTCTCTAAGACTTTAAAAAGAGTCCTGCACCTGCTGTATGGCATGAGGTGATGGAAAAAGCTGAAATAACAGACCTCAACTGCTGCAGTAAGATTCTATAGAAACCTTTGGACACATCTCTGTAAGACTGTAAGTCAGTATCAAGTTGAAAGGATTCTTGTGACATGCATTTGAAATAACCACCGAGTACTGTCACCTCAGCTCAAGGGTGATGAAAAGGGAAGGTGATATCACCCAGCAAAAGGTAGATGCCAGCCTGGGGAAATCTTGAAGGAATTAGGTCAATGGAGAAGGGGTTGAGACTGTCATGCACCTTCTAGAGCTAGAACAACTACATGCTACCTGTCCCTTGGAGGGAGAATTGTAAAAAGGGCTGTGTGGGACGTGGCTGAACAGAGCATGGGCTATAGAGGGTATTTATTTCCCTAAGGGGAATCAAAGATCAGGATATATGGGAAGGATTTTTTTCAAGGAAAGCTTGCTCTGTCATGGTTTTAGGTCTGGGGAGATTAAACCCCTCTAAGGGATATGCTACAGAAGACTGGAGAAGAGACCAGGTCTCCTCTACTGTGAGACAGGACATAAAGGCATGTCCTACCGAGTTGACAGGTTTGTCAGAGAAAATCCTCTTCATATGTGAAATTGCTGTGTCAGACTGTGAGAGATACCTCTCTTAAGGAAGGAAATCAGTAAACCTAACTGAAAGGGGCCTGAAAGACCTTTTTGGGAAGTGGGAAATATATGGGGAAGGTTCTGTAGTGTTGGAGGGCTGACAGAACTCTTGTGCCTCCTTGCAGTAGTGTATTTGAGGAAAGATTAATTCCTGTACAGTCTTAAAATCTGCTCTTGGGGAGGATCCCAACAAAATAGCTTATGGCTTTGGTCCACTTGGAATGACAGAACTGGGAGAGGCTCAAAGCCAGCAGGTTTTCTGACCATGTCCCAGCATTCCTGGGGAGCAGCACAAAGGAGGTGCCCATTTATGAAGGTGCTGGTCCTGAGAAAATTGGGAGGAAAGTCAGGAACCTGACTGCCTACCGGTGATGCACCAGCCCCAGCAGGGTCTGTCTCGCCTGGCCTGGATGAAACTGTGCTCTGGCAAATGCTGTGAGTTGCAGCAGCATGGCCAGGAAGGAGATGGAGGCAGCAGAGCTGTCAGAAACATAACATCAAAAAACTTAAAAGCAAGTCTCCTGCAGCTTGGTCGGTCCTTGCAGGCAGGTCCTAGCTTCCAGACAAAGATTTGAGTTGCAGCAAAAAATACTGAAGAAGCTTCCTTCTGCCATCTTGGAGGTCTGAGCATCTGTGCCCTGTGTGCTGCTCCCTGGGCAAGGAACGATGTTTCCTCCTTTCCAGAGATTGCCCTGGCCCCCTTGCCCAGAAACACACACAGAAACAAAGCCAAAATAAATAACTGTACATTGCAGTTGGATTGATTTCCTGGTATTCTGTCAACAGCACAGGACAAATTGCATTTTTAAAATGTAGGAATGACTGATTTTGTTTCAGGAGGAACAGCAGCAAGGACCTGTGGATCATAAATTCAAGTCCTTGGCTCTTGACCCTGCTGTGTAATTAATTTCATAAACTGCTTGATTCTGGCTTAAAACTGTTTAGGTGTCTCATCCCGTTAAGAGTAATGGGAGGCTGGTTCAGAGTCTCACTTTTTCAATAATTAAAAACATCCTAATTCCAGCTTAAATATATTTGTAACCACTATATTCCCTTCTTGTTTTGTCAGTCATTGGCCTTAGGCTGATGTAGTTTTCTTTCTCATTTTATTTTTACTTACTGATTCTTTTGAGGAAGTCATACCTGTGGAAGTGTTAAGTTTAGCAAGATAAGTTGTTTAGTCTCTTATGACACAGACTCTCGATTCCTCTAAACAACCTCAGAGCTGTCACTTCACCAAATCCTCTCTGAACGAACTGCTCCTGAACACTGATGATCATAATTGCAGATAATATTCCAGATGAAATCTTGACAGTGCTTTCCACAGTAGCATTAATATTTTATCTTCCTTAAACTCTTATATTCCATGAACAGATTCTGGTCTCAGAGTGCCTCATTTCTTCTTCTGTTTAATGCTTTGAGAAATTTATCCTTGGGTTAGGACTCAAGTAGGTTGTTTCCCTACTGTAAACTGACATTTTGTCAAGAAACTTCAGAAGCTTCTATCAAATATGGGTTTCATTTATTTTTCCCCTAAAGAAAATAGCTTTTTAAAAACAGAAAAATTGAAAACAACACTTCAGTTTTAAGAAAACTTCGATTTCCTATTCAAATAATAGATGTAACAAAAAATTTAAGGGTACTAACTGAGATGCTTCACATAGTAAATAGAACACTGAAGAAAGGGGAAAATACATGGTCTTAAATAGTGATTGAAGAATGTAGACTTGGGAATGGTGAGCTTTAGACAGTGTGTTTGCAGATTGTAACAGCTTGATGGTTACATAAGATGCACAGAATCCTTGGCAAAAGGGGATTTTTAGCATAGGCCAGCAAGCAGGCAGAATAAACGTGGGGATAGCTATTCTAGGTGTAATCAGCAAGTGCTTGATGTTGGAGTGGGTCCATCTAGGTTATTAAAATCATGACCAAGAGAAGATAACCTTTCATGGGTACCAGAAGGGGGAAAAATATAGGTTGATGTATAGAAATAGTCTTCCTTAAAGCTCCTAATTTTCCTGCTTCACTTCAAAAATTTACATGTCCTTTGCAACCCTTCTTCAGGGAGCAAAACATGGGATTTCAGGTTAAATTTATAGGGGCTCAACCATTCTTGCATTCTTTAAAAGAATTTATACTAAACCTTTCTGGCATGTACTGTCACTATGGAGAGTATTATAGATCATAATCTAACAATCGCTGTTCAATTAAGGTGCCATTAATTCATGCTTCAAAGATTCTAATTTATAAGAAACAAGTCTCAATTATTATCCTGTGCTATGTTTGGTTAAGCAGTCCTTCCTAAAAAGGGACAACTGGGATGCAAGTGAAGAAGCAGCAGCTTATAAACTGCAAGAGCACTGGCCGTCAGAGCTTTGCAGTAAATTTGACTGTAAGCAGATTTCACCTCGTTCTTTGACAAACTAGTTTTCTCTTTCCTTTTTCAGATGTTCCATGGGTACCTAAAGCTTGTAAGATCCTCTCAGCGCTGTTTTTTTAGTGACATGACCACACAGACAGTGTCTCTGTTATGCCTGCGGTTCAGCTTTATGGCTGTCAACTCTTATAAACTTTTATAATAGCTGCAAACAACAAAACAACAAAAGTCTCCACTGTGTTTAACTGAGCTCTTTGTCGTGTTGCAAAGATTATTCTGTTGCATAGAAATCTGAGTGCTGATGGGAAGTGTTTCTAATTGCCACATGAAACTCTGTGCTCCCAGCCCCTACAGGGCTCTTAGACAAAATGGGCCTGTTATCCAAAACAGACCGTCTGAATTTGCCTGAGGATGAAATGACCTATTGAATTTAAGAATTCTTCATAATTTTTCTGAGCTGGTTTAACTGATTATACTAATATGCATCTAGACTATATTTTCCTTAATACTGTTAGGCCTAAATTGGAAAACTCTGATTGTAGTGATAGTTGAATCTATTCTTTCTCCCATTTTTGCTTTTTTATTAATTTGTAAGAACTTTATGGAGGACTAGGGTTGGAACTGTGTATGCAAAATAATTAAGAATCCTTAATTAAGAATCATTAATTTAAAAAGGAAATGATGAGCATGTTAAGAAATGAAATCTTTCGGTGAGGACTGCACAGGAATTTGTATTATGAACCAAAATGATTTGTTCTTTTGTGTAAAAGGCATCTGATTAAGGTCAGCCTGTGAGCAGAAATGGTTCCAATCTGCAGCTGAAAAACTGCACCACTGTCTGCACTAGAGATTAGAGCTGGCTTGTTTTTATTCACATTTGGTCAACAGATGGTCCAACTATTCTGTGGGCATTCTGGCAATGTAGAAGTCTGCACATCAATGACAAAAACCCATCATACGAATAAGTAAAATGTCAGTGTTCATCTGAGTAGAATGAATATCCAGTGTCGGCTTCTCAAAAAGTAGCGTAGCTTGAGAGGAGAAAACCTAGCAAAACATCGTATTATTGCTAAATTAGCCAATATCATTCATTCTGATAAGACTGAAAGAACAGAAAGACTATGAAGCTTATATAAAAGATAATGTTATTGGCCTTTGGGCAGAGCAGTTAGCTAATATTTGCTGTCTCACTGGATTGTTACCTTAGAAATAAAAAAAATTTGATATGCTGTGAATAATTCTTCTGCTCAATTGCATTTGCAAAGAATGGTACACAAAAGTCATGTTTCCCTAAACACTGTAAAAATAAACAACAGCAGGCAGTTTCTGGTCTGATATGCCTAGGAATACTGGCTCTTTTTTCAAGGTCACAGTTTTAATACACAGCATATCTGGCAATATGGCTTAAGGTATTCCTCTCTCTCTCTTGCCTTCGTGTCACCCATACACCCATGCTACAGCAGTTTCCCATCTCCAGCCCGTGTTCCAGCCTGGCTGTTCTTCCAAGTCTATCAAGGGATGGAGACAGCTTCAAAGGAAAAGACCAAAAAAACGTGAAAGTGAGGGTGAGAAAAAACTGTTGCGTCTGCACAGCTGAAGCAGCTGTAGAGGAGTGAGAATTTGCATGAGGAGATGGGGAGTGGGGAGAAGCATGATGACCTTCAGCTGGAACTGGAACTTACCACTTTTTGTTGTAAAACCCAGTGTCTTTGTTGTTTTGTCCATCGCTGCTTCTCTGGCTTTTGATCCCTTTCCTCTTCTTACCGGTATTCACAGAGTTGAAACCAGCAGTAGTCCCAGACCCTTTATTTGTGGTCAGCCTTGGTGACTTCTCCGAAGCCCATGGATTTAATTTCTGATCTACCTTGAATGGGACCAGCGTTTCGTAGGGGGCTTCCGTTATCCCCAGCCGTCCTGTTGTGTGAAGGAGCAGAACTCTTTGTTCTGTGCAGCCTCCATTCGGGAGGGTTAGCGTTATTATCAGTTTTAACATGCTTGATGAATGTGTGTAGATCAAAGACAACTTCTGATGGTGTCTATTAGCACCTTTTAAAATGAAAGACCAAACCTTCCTTCTTTCACTGATGGAAGTTGATTATGTTTTCATGAGATGGCAGTACCAGATTGTAGCCTACACTTGCTTTTTACATCCCTTTGAAAGGGCAGAGAAGGGTGAATGTGTTCAGCAGCTGTGCCTCTATAAACAAATGTACTGGCACACACTGCTGCACCTATAACAGAGAGAGTAAATACTAGTAATGTATTTGACAGTCTGTCTGAACTGCACAAACCCTGACAATTGGCTAGACATTCAGCAGTTGTTGTTTTTTTTTTTAATCTGACTGATTTTGTTCCTAAATGACAGTAATTTTATCATGGTGTTTGGTTACACTGTTGACAAGGTGATGTCTTTTGCACACATTTGCTTTTGTAATTTTTGTAACTGAGCTCCAGTAAGGTTTTAACAACACAACTAATTACTGTGCATATTCAAAAGATAAAAGGGTGCCCTTAATGTGTTATTCATAACATGGAGTATGAGAACATTATAAGGCCAGGGTTGTCTTTAAATATTAATTTCGTGGTAGCCATGGATGCATTAGGCTCTTGTAAAGAAGAAAAACACTGAATGCAACTCTTAATTTTTTTCCACACAGTTGACTTTTATAAATGTTTTCATTCTCTAGAATGGAGGAGACGGTGAGAAATCTGCTACAGAGCCAAGGATCCCCAGGCCAGAATGGAGAAGGAACTGTCAATATCATGAAGGTATATCAGGTATTAGTGACTTATTACCTGTTTTGTTTTGATAGAAAAGTTCTTTAATACTGAGGTAAACGTGTCTGGCATTGTTTCCTCTGTTTGTTTGTTAGTTATGAATACTTGTAAGTGGCGGTTGGCACCATCTACATTTTTGCACGTTTTCTCACCACTGTTTAAGGTTTTTCATTTTTATTGTCGTGTTACCTGCAGTTGTTGCTCCTCACAGTTAACGGGGGACAGAGAAACTAGTTTTGAAGACTATTAAAGCACTTAATATTTTAAGAAATATATTCCAGCATCTCTAGAAAACATAGATGCTTTTGACAACTTGACCTTCAGATTGGAATGGATGATTTTATCCACCCGTATTCTTATCGGGTATGAGGTTTCTATATCAAGCTCCATAGTTTCTTATTGCTGCTTGTGGCAGGTGTGTTTTATCAGCCTCGCCTGGGGGTGAGAAAGAGTGTCTCAGGACAGAATTTAGGAGAGCAAAGATTTTACAGGTTTTTCAAAGGAAACCAGGTCTGTTTATGCTGTTTGTAAGATAGGAGAGTTTTACGTTTTCCTAATATACTGCTGTATTCTGGAAGCAGTGAACCTGAGGTGGTGGAAAGCCTTTCTAAGTGTCTAGAAACAGAAATGAGATACATCCCAGTTAATCAGATATTTTACACATGAACTCTTAAAAAAAACCAAAACCAAAACAA
>VZTV01041481.1:0-12920 GCA_013400875.1 Anhinga rufa | reverse complement strand
TGCTAAAGGAGTCCAGGCCTTCCTTCCCTGCATAGCCCCCCTACTGCTAAACCTTGCCATGCAAACCCAGTGCAACAATGCTCTAAATAACTAGAATTAAAAACCAAACCAAAACAAAACAAAACCCTTAAAGATCTTTAATGTGCCAATTAATTGACTGTCTCACCCCTAAAATCATCTTTAACATGTTTACCTTGAATGGTTTGCAACAACTCCTGTTTTATAACCTGTACACATATAAGTCTCATACATGGAAGGAACTTTAACCACCAGGAGTTCTGTGAGTAAAGTTTTGAAGTTAAATGGGCTAGAGTGAAAAAAATGAGAGTGTAGAAGGTGGAGCTCATGAGACCTGCCTTGGTGTTTTAACACTGTTACAAGTCATATTGTATTTTGATAAAAACTTCCTATGACACAAATACTTGATAAAAAGGTTTGAAAAGTTCTCTGAGAGTCCTTTTTCCTGAAATTTGCTTTATTATAACTTCCTGCAACTCTCTTCTTACTTTAAGTGGTTGACAGTATAAAAAGACTTGATGATTTTCTGTTTTTCAAGCCTGATATAAACCATGCATTCATTATGCAAAGCTGATTTTTCTTCCTGTTTCAGTTCATAGCTTTCATTCAAATAAAGGTGCAAAGCCATAAAAAAATTCTAATATTGATTATGTTTTCTTGTTTAAATAAAATAAAAATTTCTTTCAAGACTAGACACTGTGACTCTCAGCAATCAGTTGAGAAAAAAAAAAAAAAAGAAAAAAGAAACAGGTGAAATATATGACATTTTATTTCCAGTCTAGATCATTCCAAAGCAGACCTATGGAGAAAATATATGACTCAGCAATAACCGGACAGCCCTGGGAGCAAATATCCTTCTTAACAAAATGATGGTAATATTGATATGTCTTGTTTTTAACAAAGCATTATGTTCTGAAGAAACATACACAAATTTCAGGCTTTTTCTAACTACAACACTGGAACAGGTTGCCCAGAGAGGTGGTAGATGTCCCATCCCTAGAAACATTCAAGGTCAGGTTGGATGGGGCTCTGAGCAACCTGCTCTAGTTGAAGATGTCCCTGCTCACTGCAGGGGGGTTGGACTAGATGACCTCTAAAGGTCCCTTCCAACCTAAACCATTTTATGATTCTATGATTCTACATCTAGTTAGCAAATGAAAAAGGTCCCAAACAATGTGACCTGTACATGGCAGAGATGCCCACAAGACAACATCTCCATTTAAATATTGTCTTCCCTGTAAAATGTAGGAGGAGGACAACAGGACAAAACCAAATGCCCTTTTCTTGTGTTTGAAACAAATGGGCCACATTATAATGTTATTTTTTCTCCTTCAGGAACACAGGTGACATGAGAAGATGGACAGGTTACTAGGCAGTAAGGAGAACAAGTTAAATCACCCAAATACCAGGAATAAACAATCAGTTTCCTCAGAGGCATGCTGACCCCTTGATTTTTTTTTCTTTCTCTGCTAATATGACACTGCCATACCTTGTTTGGTATCCATAAATGACAGTAGATATCCTGCCATATCATCCAATGGCAGCATGTACAAATCACAATGTCACTTAACATTGTTGTGAGATCAACTTAGAAGGTGCTATTTATGGAGTCTGTAATATTACTTCCTGCAGCACCTGATGTCTCCTTAGAGGTCTGCTACCTGAGTGTTGACTAGACCCAGACTTGTTTTCCTAATGAAATTTGACAGGGCCACAGCTATAAGGAATGTATCTGCACTTGAGTATCTTTCTACTCAGTAAAAATTAAATGCACAGAAAATGATGCAAGGCTGTCAAGTAAGCAATGTAAGTTTTGCTGCTGTTGTTGTTTTTCCCTATTAAATTTATACTATTGTAACTCTATATATTTGGAAGAAAATGTTATGAAGAAATAGATATGAGATGTTAAAAAAGGTACAGTGCTCTTTTGAGTTATTTCAAAGGCAAAGTTTCTATGTAGCTTACTTTAATTATATGATTGCGGTTTAATTATATTATAATTATGGCTGCAATTACTGTTTTGTGTGTTTCATTAAAGCTGCATACATTAATTGCACCAAACTTCTGTTGATGAGCTTAACTAATATAAGCAGATGTTTACAGCAGAAGAGCCTGGTTAGCCTTCTATTGTAACATTCCTCTTGCAAGGTGACTATCTCCAGAAAGCAGGTAGCAACTGAGCAACTATAATGCTGGCAAATTTCAGTTCTTCATTTATTCTGTTTTTGATTTTACACTGTATACACATACATATATATCTGTATATACAAGCATGCACACACACACACATACATATACACATATTTTAAACTTAATTCTCAGTCTGTGGAATTACAAGAAGAATAAAATTGTCTCAATACTTTACATATATATTTTAAATGGGAACAATTGCAACATTTGTTTGAATTAGAAAAATGTAAACAAAATACTTTTTAATACCAGGTAATCCACTGAGGAAAATTTCAAGGGGGCCTAACTTTGCCATTAAAGTAAATAAATAGAAATATTAAATAGAATAGCTATAATTCAGCAGTGTTATGCTAATCAGTTATGTACCATTTACATTATCTATGAAAAAAAATGTATATATTGATCACAAACTAAGGTATTTAAGCCCAGCCAGGGGATAGATACGTTTTAATAGATGGACATTATCAGTAGTAAAAATATCACTGTTGCATATTGTGAGAGTCAAACTCTTGAATCCATGGAGTAGTTTTGTCCTAAAAACATTTAATTTAGTGCATTTTTTTAATGAATGCTAAAAATAAGTAAAAAATTCAAAGTGTTAACCATTATAATTTTGGTATATGTCCCTGCTAACACTTTGGTTTGGTGACACAGAGCATTTTAATAAATGTATTTTCTTTGGATTTCAGAAATTGTTGATCTAATTTAATCACAGTTCAGAATGTGCAAACCGTGATCATCATGGTATACATTTGTTTATTATATTGACTCTGACTGAGAGATTTTAAATAAGCAAAGGTGAACATGCTGGGGTTTTTGTTTGGTTGGTTGGTTGGGGTTTTTTTAATTATTATAATACTTTAGAGTGACTGTCATGATTTTTTCTGTGTATTGATGGAAATGCAAATGGGAGAGGTCTCACAGTACTTACTTACTCTGTTTGGTCCTGAGTTGTCATTCAGGATGATCAGGTATTCCTGATCACAGTACCTGCTCACTTCAAAATTTTGTGTCTAAACTACAACACCCCATTTTGAACAGAACTTGGAAATATGCATTTTACATACAACATCTAGACAGATCTGGCAGTATCTGTGAGGGGAACAACATCTTGATGCTATTTTGTAATCAGGAACCGACTTGACCATGAGAGAATCTCACAGCCAATATCCAAAACCATTTCTCTTGCTCTTCAAAGCTGTGAACCAGAGAACTCTCTCCATTTCTCCTCCTTCCTCTCAGAGGTTTCCCTGGCCACCTGCTTCTCCTTCCTAAGGTACTGCAGTCTCTGACCCTTTCTGCAGATGAAAAGTAGGTTGACGTGGTATTAAATTAACCCACAAAACATGGGGTGAATGCACATGGGGTGCAGCAGAAGAGCTTTGAAGAATTTCAGGCAACTGAAAAATGTTAGATGTGTGAGTGTTTGTGTGTGTTGGGTGAGAGAGGCAAAGCATGGGAGAGAAGCTGAGAGACTGTGTTTACATGTATATAAGAGGGAAAAATCATAAACAGCCAAAAGAGGGATTTTAAATTTCAGTAATGCAGGCTGATGCTGGTATAATTTACTGTACTGAGCAGAGATTTAAGCCCATTATATAGAACAGCCTGAATGTAGGAGGAGAAGAGAACTGCCAAATACACTAATGTGAATTCATCGTGCTGAAAACCCCCATATGTTTGTTTAAATGTGTTTGTCCATGTACTGTATATTTATATATATTAAACAAGCAACATCAAATCAACATGAGGGATCTTGGAGTTAAAACTGACAGAAAAAAAAAAATACTGTAAAATTGAAACACTGCAGTAGCAAGGTGTGGATCTAAAAGGTTATTTTCCATTTTTCATGGAAATAACCAGTGATAAACTTGTAGCACATTGAAACAGATATCAGATGGTCCAGGACACTTTATCTCAAATTCAGTATTGTGTGCCCTTTCTTAAAATAAATAGCAAAAATAAGTAAATGTACATTTTTCATCTTTAGCATGGCTAATCCTGAAATTATGTGTAGAGTTAAAAATACTTACTTACTTCACTTTAGCAAAATATTTTCTTTACTGTATTTTTCAGTAGCCTGTGTTGAAAATCTGGAAGATGACCATTTATGCTGTGGTCTAGCAATCTCTTTTTACTAGATCTCTGAACTGAAGAAAAGAAGGGTTTTGGCCCTGTATCTTGAGGAATTGATTAACTTAACAATAATACAGAATCAAATTTCCCTAGCATACAGTACATTTTAAATAGCATCATGGTGTAATGACCGGAATGAAAAGTTTTGGAAAGAATTGCTCCAGTTCCTGTTAAATTTCAATTGTGATTAATTAAGGGCTAGGGCTGGGATTGACCTCATTTACCTTTAGTTCGCCTAAAAAACAAACAAACTTAATGTATTAATCTAGGCTTATTTAATTGACAATGAAAATTAAGATTTACCTCTATCCCAGTACCTCTGTTTGAATAGATGCCTAAGCCAGATAGATAGGATAAAGTGCTTTCTATCACTTTCTGGAGGTACCCTTGTGCCTTTGTTGACTAATTTTGTCAACAAGCAAGACGAGAAGCTTAAATTATGTGCCTAGCTTTCAAATGATGTGAAATGACTACCTAGTGTTTAGGTATCAATAACACAAGATTCATTTTTTATGTCAGATAATTTTGTGGCTCAGTTTCCAGACCCATATTCCCATTCCATGTTTAGGATGGAGTGCTCAGGCATTGTTTTATAGGGAAACACCAGTGTCCTCTGAGATGAAAATAAGGTCCAGTTCCAGAGGTTCTACGAACTATTCCTTCTAGGTGGTATGGATGGGATTAAAATCCCTCCACGCTGTGCAGACCTTTTGCTCTCAAACACCTCACTGTTGTACGGCTTCCTAGGGCAGCCTTCTACCTACTCCTTTGGCACCATGGTTTGGTTTCAACAATGATGTATATGAATCATTTTAGTAATTTTCAGCAAATATAATAGTAATTATTATGTATTAGGGTTACTTGGAAACAGAGAATACTGAGGTTATTTGGGCCAATTTTTTGTGTTTCTGTCATGGTTTTGGATGAGATAGAGTTAATTTTCTTCACTGTAGCTGGTATAGTGCTGTGTTTTGGACTTAGTATGAGAGTAATACTGATAACACACTGATGTTTTGGTTGTTGCTAGGTAGTGCTGAACTAGTCAAGGACTTTTCCAGCCTCCCATGCTCTGAAAGGTGCACAAGAAGGCAGGAAGGGACGGGGCACAGCCAAGGGAGCCGATTCAAACTGACCAAAGGGGTATTCCATATCATATGATGTCATGCCCAGTATATTAACTGGGGGAGTTGGCCGGGGCGGGCAGCAATCGCAGCTGGGGAACTGACAGCGTTGGTCGGCGGGTGGTGAGCAGTTGCACCGCTTGTGATTTTTCTGGGTTTTGTTCCTCTCCCTTGTTCTTTTACTTTTAATTATATTATTATTATCCTAATCATTGTTATTATCTTTATTATTATTGCTGTTTTATTCTTATTAGTAAACTGTTCTTATCTGAACCCAGGAGTTTTCTTGCGTTTACTCTTCTGATTCTCTTCCCCATCCCACAGGGGTGTGGGGAGTAAGCAAGTGGCTGCGTGGTGTTTAGTTGCTGACTGGGGCTAAACCACGACAGTTTCATTTAGTTCATAGACTATTTGCTTAGCTATAGACTATAGTTCACAGTCTATATAGTTCTATAGTTCATAGACTATTTGCTGGCTCCACCATTCAACCAGCTGGCCTGGGTACCCAGCCTCTGGAGTATGTTTCATGGTGGCTTCTTTGTATTTCTAGATTCACTAGCTGAATATTTGGTCTTGGGAAGGGCCTCAGAGCTCAAAGCTTAGTTCAGGCACACTTTTACCTTCAAATTTATTCTCAATATTAAGAATGCTCATACACACCTGTAATTATCTTGTGTTTACACAGGTAGTTAACCGATACTAATTCTGAATAATTGATCTGTAATCTAAACAGAATGCATTTAATCTATATTTAGTCCTTAGCTACTTTCATCAGGCTCCTTTTATAGTCAATGGAAAGAGATAGACACTTGCAGCAAGTGAATTATGTTTTCCCAATATAGACATCTAAAATAAATCAGATTAACCTAGAAAAGTGTTCCCATGGATTAGAGATATTTGTGATTTTGTTAGATGTGAAAAAATTTGTAAGAAGTCTTGTTTTCATGAGATCTTATCTTGCATCCAGACAATGACTTGGATAACATCTGGTGAAAGCCAGAATTTTGACTCCTTTCTGCATGCTCTTGCAAAGATAAACTTCTTACAAAAGAAGTCAATTTCCATCACACAGTATAAATCAAATATAAATATAAATGACAATCATCTTTCTTTTCCTTTGGCCATACTTACATATTGCATGCTACTTATAAACATATGTTTGATTCTAGAGGGAGTGCCTTGGAAACCAAACCAGTGTTTGGCATGGGTGAAATATTTCCACAGCTGGGTCTCAGAATAGAGCTGTATATTTTAGGTAGGTTTATTATCCTGAGTCAAAGTATAGCATATATATAGTCATAATTTTGTGTGTGCTTTCTCCTCCTGTCCTGTATATCTGTTGTTGCGTTGAGCTTACATATTTCAATATTTTACCTGAAGTCTGCTTTGAGTATTTTCAAAGGCTAAGTGAAAATGTGGATAAATTTAGTCTTTTGATATCCCTACAAAAACTTGTATAATTTACTCAGCAGACAGTGAGGCATATCTTAATATTATCTCCATAACATGAATTGCAGTCATCAAGTGAAAGTCAGAAAAGAAATTTTTATCTTTATTACTTTGGAGAAACACACATTTTTGTAAGAAATTATTTTTGGTAAAGTACCTGTCTTTTCTTATGATAAATATTTCAGTACTCTAAGAAATCATATTGAAAATGGTTCACTTAAATACAACTTTATGTATAAGCAATTTGTTCCTATTTTGCACCACAAAGTCCTGTGAAAGTTCACCAAAAGGAGATACAGGGTGGCAATACAATGGAACAAACCAGATCACAGTGGTGTTGATTGCAGACTGATGACTTCCTGATATCCTCTGTTAAGAATGGATAATATTAAGAAAATAAATTTGCTTGCCTTTATTATCTAGCATGACTAATATGAATCAGCTTACTGTGCAGCAGCTTTAATCAAGCTACCTGTATAAAAGATCTGTGAAGACACTGAAGCATGAATGCAGCAGGTCAGCAGCCGGAGAATATTCCTCCAGTTGTTAATTCATGTTCAAGACCAGGTTATTCTTCACAAATACTGTTTCCTTGCTTCCTTTTCTCACTCACTTAAAGATAGCTCTGTGGATGTCTTCTTGTGCTGTAATGACAAATTCATTTGTCTGGGTGGAGGTCTATTTGAAAATAGACAACTCTTTAAGTGGAAAGCATGAATTTGAGTCCACAAGTGTCCCCGACGTTTTGTGCCTGTATCTATTGTGTTGACAGCAATAGGAGGGTCAGTCATAAGGATGTTCCTCTTCATTCTGTGTCTACCCTACCTCCCCTGACAAAAAAGATATACTCTTTTTTTAAAAAAAACTTTGTTTCACATGGTGATGATGAAATAACAGTGTCTTGTCTCTATTTCTCTCCGATAGGCCATCCCTATTCTCCAGTAACAGCTGAATCTTTTGGTCAGTTGCAAAATGTGAAAAAAACCAGATTTCACAGCAGGAAAGCATGATGAACAAGTTTATGGAAAACATGCACAGAAGAGAGAAAGATTAGTACCTGTGCTGAAGCAAGGTTGCAATCTGAGTTCAACCATGTTATTAGATGCCTAAGAATCCTACAGGGGGAGAGACTTAGGAAATTAATAGGAAAACATCCTATGGCAGCAAAGCTATTTATTTGTTGTTTACTTCTCATACGGCAAAGAGTTGTGCTTGACTTTAGGGAGACACTTTCTATTTGCATGTAATAGTCCTTGAATAGATACTGTATTTGGTTGCTCTTCCTCCATTGCAAAGCTCCTATCCTTTCAAGCTAACTGACACACTCTCATCTACACTGTTTATTTTGAGTTCCATTTCACTGCTCTTACCACAATGGCTAGTTAGGTTTGTTATTGTGATTCATATTATATTATGAGCATCATACCCGATTAATTCTCTGTGGCAGTATCCTTTCTTTACAAATAGATTTGAACTAAGCCATATGGTTATCTGATAATGAGTACATTTTCTAGGTCAAGTATATGTTGCATTCTGGGGTGGGTATTTCTGAATTGGTTAAGAAGACCTTCAACTGTTATTTCATTTTAATGAAGTTACAATTCAGATTTTTTTTTTCGTCTCAGTTTCTGTGTCCTGCACAAGACAGACACAGTATAAATCCAGCTGCAACAGTAGTACAGATATCAGCTACCTATAATGTACAGTTTTCGTATGTCATCAGAAAGTTAGAGTAAACTTTCGCTTTCCTGAGTTTCCCTTTATTTTTTAGTTATCTTTTGAGAGAGAGAATAAGAGTAACTTGTAAAAGAAACAAATTAACATTCTCTGGTTTAGCGCAAATAATTGGCTAACAAATGGTAAAGAACTCATTAGGTGTTAGAGTTTTGCATACAAGTATTCAGTACAGAAGTAAACATTTAAATGGTCATTTTTATGCAAAAAATACTTAACAATTGCACATACTAATGTAATGTTAAAAGAATGTAGACTAATGAAGAACTGTTGGCCCCTAAGTCAATGTCCCTGGGTAATTATGACTAAGTACATTTACTTCACATATTTCTACATAACCCCAAACCCCAAGATTATTTTTAGTTCCTTAGAAAAAATTAAGATCAATAACAAAGATAGTAACAAATTACAATGTGTCACAGCAAGAGAGCAGAAGAGATCCAGGGTATGTCCTTCAATAGCAGGGGATTTGTTAGATGAAAATGTCTGGATGATTGTGGGAAATAGGTCAAAGCCCACAGAACATGGAAAACTAAAATGCTTTCAACTGCCTTTATAGATTTCCCTTAGGGAAACCTCCTGACTCTCAGACGTTAGATTAAATAAACCTTGAACATACAAATTCATTAGAACAATAATTAAGAATTTTGAGAACTTAAATTCTGTGAGAAACAAGACTAAAGAAGAAGAAGTTTAGCAGTTTAAGCAAGAAACTATATTGAAAGCATAATCACAGACTATGCAAATACTGGAAGGACAGAAAGTGTAGGAAAAGAACCAGCTTTGGTAAAGTGTTGACTCTTCAGTGATTTCAATTGCACGAAGGTAGTATACAGAACACAGAAAAAGAGGTCAAATTATTAAGGACAAACATGTGTGGGAAAAAAATCGTAAAAGACCAAGATGTAAAATAAGACATAACTGGCAAGAGTCATAAAGAGCAAAAGAAGACATTCAGTAAGCATGTTAGTATCAAGATTAAGGTAAAGAGAAAAGCTGATCAGGGGAAGAAAGAACTGATAATGATACCAAGAATGCTAAAGTGTTTAATGTTAGGTTTAGTTTCAGATTTTGCTAAAAATATTGTCTGAGATCAGGCAGCTTGACACATAATCAACAAGAAAGGGGTAAAGATTCAATCTGGAGGAAGGAAAAGTATATTAAAGGACTCTAATGTAAGTAAGTTAGAAGTTTTACACTGGATAGTCCAACTGAATTTTACTCAGAAAACTTTAAAGACTTGCTGAAATCTTATGGAATTTATGAAAGATTATGAAGTTTTGTAGAGCTGGAAAAAGGAAAATCACAGTCCTCATCTTCAAAAAGGTGGAAAAGTAGGAATGGAGAATTATACATGAGTCAGCTTTAGTTCCTTTTATAAAAAGCTGGAACAAATAATCAAACAATTTATAAGCACCTGGAGATAACGTAAGAGTAGAAGAACTGCCAGCACAGATTTCTTGGGAACAAAGCTTGTCAGAATAATCTAATTTCCTTTCTGTGATAGGATAACAGCCTTACAGATAAAGGAGAAGAAATGTATATGCTGTGTTAAGTATTTTGAATTTACAAAATCTTTAGAAGCTGCTTTACATGACACATAAGCAAAAAATAAGATTAAGATGATTAGTATCATAATGTGCAAAATTATCAGATGTGTCCAGAAAGTCATTAACAGTGATTAACTATCAAATTGGAAAGTAATATTTAGACAGGTTCTGCAGAAGTCTTTCATATGTCTTGTACAGTTCTGTTTTTTTCATGAATAATTTAAATGTTGAAATACAGAATACTTATTTAATTTCACAAATGTTCCATTGGGGAAGTGATCAGAAAACAGACAAACAGATAAGCTAATAATATTCAACACAGAAAGTTTTGAGGTTCTGCACTTAAGGCAGGAATAATGAATGAACTATGCAAATATGGCTTAGAAAAGAAACAGGCAGGAAGATGTTCTGAAGAAAAGTATCTGGTTAGCATACTCCCTCCCAAATTGAACTTGAACTGAACATGTCATACTGCTCTACTATTCTGGAGTACAGAAACGGACGTGCTGTGCATAAGGTATGTAAATGAATCTTTCCGCACTGTTTGTCTCTAATAAGGCTGCAGACAGAGTACTGGTTTGGTTTTGTGCACTGACTTAAGGTAAAGGTAAATCAGATGGAGAAAGACCCTGAAGTCCAGTGCAGTGTAATAAAAATGCCTTTAAAGGTATAAGAAGCTGTTGTGTATGTTGCTTTGTTCTGTCATACACAGAGCAACAAACAAAACTCTTTTAAGAGGCATAATCATGAACCACATCTTTCTTTGCTTTCTTTGCAGAACCATATTCCCACCACCAGCAAAACAAAAGTATACCAATAGACAATTAAACTTACTTTCTGTACACACAAATCTTAGTTTGTGACTCAATGGGAAAAAAAAAAAAAAAAGATTACTTAATTCTCAAAACCACTGTGTTCAGAAAATGTAATTCCATAAATTTTTTGTTGATATCTGATTTTTTTCTTGATGGACATTTTGTCTAGAAGTCTGATACTTGGCAAGTGGCAGTTTTCATTTTGTGCAGAGTTCCTATCAAGCAACAATGAATGAGCCAGAGGATATTGTTTGGAAAAATGAACACAACTAATCTAAAGTTTCCAGATGTCTATCTATGGGTGCTATAGACTATCAGTTCATATAATATGCTGTCCTTATTTTTCTATCTTATTTGTAGCTTGAACCTCACTCTGTCTTCAACCTTTAGTTTCCCATATCAAAGAAAACTCTCTACAGACACAAAAAAAAATCTTCACTCATATTACTTTGTATCTTCAGATCTAATCTTGACAATATAACAGAAGCTGAGAATTGTTGGGAATTTTAAAGGAGTGTCTTTATTATGAGCTTGTCTGTTTGTGCAAGTCTCTCTTTTCTTGGAGGCTAACACCCTGCCCCCTGATCAACATCATCACATAGACAGGATGCCACCCACATCATCTGAGATAACATGTAGGACGTGCTACTGACATGTAAGCTGTGTTTCTCTCAACTCACACTACCACTGGTGGAGCTAAAGAGTGGCACAACTCTTACCTGCATTCAAAAGTCATTTGCACAATTGACTGTTGCTGTCAGATGACTTGGACATGAAGGGTTCCTGCTAATCCACCGGAGACATGCCATTACTTACGACCTTGTGTTTGCTATCAGTGATGAGGTGAATCACTGCACGGGTGTGTTGTTGCTCATCTTTCTTATTGCCTCAATAAAGTTTGGTTTATAACATGTTGTCAGACTCCATTACTGTTCAAACCACAGAGACACTGTTGTTCTCTGAATAATGTGGTGGTTTGCTTCATGTTGATTAGCAGCAGTGCTGTTGAAAAGAGATTAGGGAGCCCCATCACTAGAAAAAAAGATACTGATTATTAGTCTCAAAAAAGAATACTTATCCTAAAATGTAAGATTATGTTTCATGCATTAATATTCATAGCTGGCGTTATAATTAATTCTATCTGTCCTGTATATTATTGTCTGGCTCTACATGTGAAGAGAGATCAAGTTCAAAGAGAGGCCTATTCTTCATCGTGAAGCATAAATAATATCCACTAAAGCGTTTGTGTTTTCAGCAGGGAAATAGGGCAAATAAGCCATGAGCTTTGGTTAAAAAGACACAATCATGACAATCAGGATCGAGAAACAAAAGTGATATGTTTGTGATCTCACTAGCGCCAGCATTGTAGTGAGTAATATACTGTTAGTTTCCAGTGCCTTATTCCACAAGCATTTTTCAGAACATCGTCATACTAAATACAGTCACACTCAAAATGCCCTTCGATTAGTTTATGATACAGGAAAATAAATTAATAAGTTTTAAAAATATTATATTTATGTAAAGATCAGCAAAATAATATGCTAGGAAGAGCATAAACATACTCCAAAAGAAGGCAGAATTTGTTTGGTGTCATATGGAAGACAAACCAGTGGAAGATCTGATGTTTTTTTCTTCTGTTTCTGAACAGAAAATAGGGGAAATCGGTTAGTAAAATGTCTATTTCAAATCAAGTCAGGTGTCAGAATCACAGAATAGCAGATGTTGGAAGGGACCTCGAGAGAACATCCCATCCAACCCCCCTGCTTGAGCAGGTACACCTAGAGCAGGGTGCACAGGACTGTGTCCAGGTGGGTTTTGAATATATCCAGAGAAGGAGACTCCACAATCTCTTTGGACAGGCAGCCTGTCATAGTTCTCTGTCAGCCTCACATGAAAGAAGTTTTTCC